>JBBPTT010000325.1:0-29305 GCA_038094175.1 Boletellus aff. lepidospora
AATATTGCAGCCAGGAGTATGTACTATTTATGACTCTACCAAGGCAAAGTGGAATTCCTACAGTAGTTGGCAGCACACTTCATGCATTGTAATTAAAGTCAACATGGAAAGGGTTTTTGGAGTCACTGTAGGCTTGTCTCTTATCCCTCTACCTCATGATTAGCAAAGGGGAGTGTTGAAATTATTATTTAGTTTTATTTATCTTTCTTTTGTCACTAATCATGATTAATTACTTAGAAATTCAGACTTAAGAAGTCCAGTTATTCTAGGTTCTATTCTAGAACCTTCCATTGTTCTACTTATGGGTATAGGCATTACATACAGATCAAATGTGTGTTTCACACATCTTTCACACATGTTTGATACTCTGGCCAATGGCCTTTATTTCTCATTACTATGGACTGCTAAAGCTCCACTTTAACCTTACCTTCTGTATCTATTTAGTCCTTGGGATTTTTCCCTCAAATATTAGAAGAGTCTCCTCTCTCTCTTGAGCATATCCCTTTGCTCACACCATCACCACACCTGTACCTATTCAAGTGCTTGCTTGGTTGCATCTCTAGTCTCAAACACAAACAAGTGAGTCTCACACTTGTTGGGTTCCATCCCCCTTGCTGTCCCTCAGTCTGCCCCTTCTTTGAAGAGGTCCTGCTGCCCCTTCAAAAAAAAGGAATACTAGTGGAGTTGGGGACATCTCCATCATGCCACTGGGCTTGGTTGTGGCAGAACATGGCAGGACACTGCCACATGAGGGCAGAATTGTGTTCAGTCTCCAGCCAAATTTTGTCAAAGTCAGGTGAGGCATATGTCACATGAGTCGGACAGCTCGGACACTCAGATGTTTAGAAAGGCCAATTCCCAGATGTCCTCCCCTGCCTGTTGTGTTACAAGACCATCAGCTCTGCCGTTTTGAGCGGATGTTGATTCATGGATGACGATGAATAGAGGGACAAGCGACCGTAAGCGCCATGTTTTTTTTATTGATAGGACGAAAAAGTCAGCTTACAGGAGTTTGGCGCTGAGCCTCTGACGTGTGCGGTAACATGTTCGAATGGTCGTGTTAAACGTTTTCCTCGAACGCTTCGCCGGGCGCACGCTTCCCCCCCGGCCTTGGCCAGATTGATAGACAGGTTTTTCTGGTGGTCCCTTTTTCCTCTGGTCATTGCAAAGACTCAGCAAGACAGCTTGTGCAAAAACACTGGCCGGCGGCCCTCCGAATGACAAGGCAGCAACCTTTCAATCTACCTGCCTCGACTCCATATAGATTTTTTTTTAAAAAAACACCTTCTGATCTCAGATTCGAGCTGGCCTGCAAGACCTGAGCGAGTCGGGTAACTCGACAGGCTTGAAGCGTATGTCGTCTGTGGCAGCACAGGCCCCCCTGCATTGGAGTCCAGTGCCGGCACGAAATGCCTGCAGTAGTGGCTCCAAATCGCGCAACTTCGTCACGGCTGCCTAGCAATAATTTGACTTTGTAAAATGGAACAAGTAAAGCCTGGGAAATCAAGTAACGGATTCACTTGTCTGCCGACACGCTCGTTGTCCCGTAAAAAAAGTCCACGAGTCCCCACGACACAGTCGAGCACTCGAAACGTAAAGGGTGTAAAGTAGAGCCAACAAGCCAAAAATAAGGTAGTGGAACGTCCGTCGGTCTATCGCTCACTGTCCATACGGGAAGAGTTGTTCGCACGTCGTGTCCTGCAACGCCTGGTAGAACGTGACTATGTTGGCCTTGATCGCCGTCTTGAGTTCGGGAATGGGGTCGGGATACAGCTGAGCCGTCAAGTTCACCTGTCGTTGGTATGCGTAGCACTCCTAGGGGAGAGATCAGCGAGAGCAATGAGACGCGCGCACGCGCCACAGGCTAGCGAGATTGAACATACGGTTCCAGGGTCCTCTTGGTTCACCACAAAGTTGCCCAAGCCTTCGTTGTGGCCAGGAGGAACGCGGATCAGGTCGACTACCTTGCCGAACATGACGGAGACCTCGTTATTGCCGTACGGGCCCTGACGACGGTAGTATCCATCGGGGTACTTGTGGTTCTCGTAGAAACTCCGGGCGTCGTCTATCGTGACGTTCTCCGTCGTGTTCACCGTCTGGTTGCTCACGAAGAAGGCAAGCGGAAATGTCGTCTCAGCATAGGCGGTTAGGAAGCGTGGGGTATCAAACGAGAACGTTGGGTTGCGTGCGATCGAGTCATTGATGCGCTGCGCCTTTTGCAGGGATGCGGATTCGATGGTGATCATGCCGTTTCCGACAAGGTCCGCGGCAGAAACGAGCTATGAAATCGATGAGAAAATATGGGTACGAGTGGCGGCCTGTACCTGCCTGATCGAATAGGGTCTCGTTGAAACTGAAGTTATCACCGAAATAGTAGTCTCCACGAGTGGTGCTAACATCGCCTACAGACGGCAGCGATCAGCACATGATTATCCCAGGACATTAGTTGTTCTACGATAGACTCACCCTCGAAGTTACCGTGGATGTTAAGTCCTGGAGTGAGTTCATTGTTTGCGGTAGTGTTTGCACCGATGCTCATCAAGTTCGTCAAATGGTTCCCGTCGACAATAAATGCCTGTTTCGTTTCCAAATATCATTCGTGGGTTAGCAGAGCCAACAAGATAAAGAAGTACACTCCAACATACAGCATAGGTGATGAACGACGCCAAGTCCCACCCCATGTTGAAACCTGAGTCCCAGATTGAACCTTGAACAATAATTCCTGTGTCAAGATTTACGTACCCTCCTGGACAGCATTGATGATCTCAGCCGGCGAAGCTACACCAGTGCGGTTGATATACTTTGCAAAAAAAAAACCAGTTACACGGGAAATTTATATCACCGAAGTTCCCGGTTACTCACCCCGTGAGATGCCAGGGTATTCAATCCCGGACAGGGACCACGAATGTCACCCGGCTGATCAGGGATGTATGGGTGATCCGCATCATAGACCAACTTTGCGGACGTGTCATTGATTGGTGGCGGAAGAGGTTGCGCCCCAGGCGTGCTACTAAAGGTCCGGACCACCGCCCGGACCTGTTGGGGAGACAGACCTGCGAGCGAACGATACTCTGGGAAGTTTCCTAGATGAGGGAACCCCAGAGCAAATGGGACAAGCGTAGCTAATGTCGCGAGGTTTTGTGGCTTCATCCCGAACATGAACAAGGAATAAGAGGAAGTAGGATTGATAGAGAGGGAGGGTCAGCGGCCCTCTTATATACCCATGGAACACCCGCAGCGTCGTACACAGATTTGGGGAGTTGCGATGCAGAAAGTAGAACATGGCCACCATACAGGAAAGTGTGCGCCATGCGACTGCGGTGGTTGCATATTTCAGGGCCGTCAGTACATTAAACTATTTTTCACGTGGGACTGGGGATGACCCGAACTTTGCGGGACTGCACAGCACCCTCGGAAAAACGTCGAGCAAGATTGCAACATGCCGTCGGGTCTCTAAGATGCCAGACTCGAGGTGCGGCCAGCTCGACCGTACCAGGAGAAAGAAACCCCGTCGGCTGAACTGAGATATATAAGTCAGCAAAAGTTCCTGTCAGCTTGTCCTGCAGCCTCGTGGTGCCAAAGAACAGAACGGCCCTCACTTCCCGTAATGCAGTGATCACAAGGGCGCAGGCATAGCCTTTGGTCATGGTAATTTAGTCATCCAGCTGCCAATACTAGAACGCTTACCAGCACAGATTCAGATGGACCCAGCTTGTGTAGTCCAGCTGTGGCCCCCCTGGTTAGATACCAACGCGCCTGTACTCGATCCAGGCATATGCGCGGATGGGCTTACGGTCAGTCTCGTCGTCAAGCAAATCGGGTGTGCGTGATGTCTATGCATGGATTACCGATCACCACTGCATGAGTCCTCCGCACTAGCCACCACTGCAATCCGGCCACAAGAAGCCGCGATTACCGCCGGGGATTTCGACCTGCCGATATATAAACGGGTGAAGCCTTGAAGTGTCAATAGGATCCTACCCACCGGGGGCTCCGGAGCCAGAACTGTCATCGGAACCTACCCCTGTGCAGCCGGTCGTCACAACAGGAGATGCACACCTGATCATGCCCGACCGATTAAATTACCGAGCCTCGTGCAAAGCCTTGTTGCGATATCGGAGGGCAAGCATACTCAGCTTGCAAGCTGGCGCGTTGTCATACTACAGTCACGAGTCATAGCGGGAGAAAGGATGATGCCGATACAACAGCTTGCAAGCACACTTCCGCGCAGTTAGTAGCAACGCGAGAGTCGGGCCAACTACAGAGTGCACTCGTGACATTTCAGCGAGAACTGAACAATCAAAGTAAAAGATCGTAGTCGTACAATGTGAGCTCAGAGGCAGACCTGCAAGTCCACCGTCAAAACTATGACTTTGCTTTCTCCGTGCAATATCATTTTCCACTGTCTGACTACTCTTCATGATGCCTGCGTTGATCCTAGGTGCGACAGTGTAGTTGCCTAGTTCTCTCTGGGGAATCATGACAGCGTTCGTTCTGACGCGGTTCTTCTCGCCCTCCTTTGCGCGTGCGAGGATGGCATTGAGACGTTCATTGGCGCGTTCGCCAGTGTCTTCCTGCGCAGTGGGAACGACCCGATCACGATAGGAGGCGGAACGTTTGATGATAGGACGCGACCACGGGGAGACGAGATCGTTGGCGATGCGTTGCATGTCCGGGTGGACACGTTTGCATTCCGTGTAGAATAGGATGATGCGACCCAGTCCAGACTCCTTGAGGACGGAACTATCGATATATTCCATCTTCTTTAGGACCGGGAAGAAGTCGCGCCGGATGTTCAGAGCAGGCAGAGAACGGTCTGGGAGAGGCTCAAGCCATCTACGCACTCCCTCGAGAAGATTATTGTCTATAATGGACTGCGAAAGAGACTGCCTATGTAGGATATCGTTGGTCCGCAGGGAGTAAAAAGAGGAGAGAGAGGAGGCGTACTTGCGGAGGACATCCATGACTTGGGGAAGGAGTCTGAGCTTGCTTGTCGCGGGAAGCTTGTCACGGTTGGCTTGTTCGTCGTCGGCAGCGGCACCCAACATGGCTTCGCGAAGACGAGAAACCTCTTCGTCAGCAAAGCGGTCGAGGGCATCCTCATCATCCTTTTTGCGCTTCTTTGGACGAGATCCCTTCTTTGACTTGAGGATGGCATCAAGCTGCATTTCGCGACGAATCTTGTTGGCTGGGCAAGGGTTCACGAATTGAGAGACGGGACGAAGGAGATGGCGGACCTTTCTCAGGAGGAAGATCGGCAAGGTCTTCCTCTGTGATCTGCTTGCGCTTGCGCTTTTTCTGGCTCTGGTGGGCATCGCGGTCATCGGGGCGACGCTTTACCCTGCGTTTCTGTTTGGTGGGACGGTCCTGCTCGTATGCATCGCTCGAGTCGCCGGAAGAGGCCGAGACGTCTTGGTCGACGGGCTGGGGCCTGTGGCGTGGGCGATGCTGAGGGACGTCTGTGGAGGGGTGAAAGAAAGGTGGGATGGGCGGGAAGCAGACGGGCCTTCTTCGGAGGAAAGCTCAGAGCCATCACCAAAGATGTCGCGCTCGAGGGTGTGGGCCCGGGGGCGCATGAGAACGCGATGAAGGAGGCGGCCGGGGACTGACCGGGGCCATGGCGGTTCGAGACCCAAAGGTGGGGGCCAACACAAGCAAATCGTCACTGCCATGCCATACGTACTAATTAAATTGCCATACATCCGAGTCGAAATCGTGGCCGAAAACCGGCCCAAGTCAACACTGAACCTCCCTATTGTACGTTGCCGTCAAAGGCCCGTGGTGGGGGGGGGAGAAGGTAAAACCCAACGATTCCCCGGCCTGCGCAGGCTCCTCTCGAAAATCTTGTGAGCTCCGAATTCTCCCTCAATCCCGCCGGTGTAGCTGGTTTCTTCGGGGGTAAAGAGGGCAGACGATGGCTCGGGTCGTTCAAGCCCCCCGGAAGCTACACCATCGCTAGGCGTTTCGGTAGGATGGCTGACTCGCGTTTCTGGGATGGTCTGTTTCCGGGCCCGAACGACTTGCTTGCCATTTCATTTGGGCTTGATAGAAAGCAGGGGCCACAGTATGTCGCCGCCCTGTCCGGGACGACGATGCAGACCTCTCACCTGGCTTGTTTGGCGATGAAAGGGGGCATGGAGATGAAGGCGGATATTCCGGGCAGGAAGACGTGCAGGTTGGTGTTTCCTACCTGGGTATGGAAGGAGGTCGACCACGACGCCCCCATTGGACTCCTGCTCCTCACGGACGCCCTTTAAGAGCTCATCCGGATCACCGTGAGCGTCTCTGCCTGCGTCATGCGCGCACTGATTTTCGACTGGTGCTTTTTTTCCATCACTTGCTCGGCATTGTCTCCAGAGGTTGGGCTAGCCCCGCCATCGGCAAAGGAAAACTTACCCTCAAATTCGTCAACAACCCTGTAGAGGGTGCTCCCCCTGGCCACGGTGTACTGACTGGAGCGGAAGGGGTGGTGGTAATCAATGAGAACGAGCGAGACGTGAATGCCATCACAACAGAGCGTTCCGAGCTCGAAACGCACACGACGACGAATCCAGACACTCTCGGAAAAGGACAGGAAACTGTTGAAACAGCTATTTGATGACGCTGCTTCAGCGTTTAGAGGATACTTCAAGGTTCGCGACGGACTGCCCGAAGATTCTAATTACCAAAAAGCCAAGGGATAATCGTAGATTTGTTTGTTTTTATTTTATTCTTTACTATCTTTTTCCTGCTCTTTAGTTGCTCGAGCGCTGCTGAGATACGTCCCACTTTTTTTATTTCCATTTTTCGGGCGAGTGGGGGACGCCGTCGCATGCCTCTCTCCACTCGACCGGAGGTAATGCTATGCCAGTCTCCTTCCCCAGGACATCCCGTACTCGCCTCTTCACTGCCACCGGAATCCATGCATTAGTGCATGGCATATTCATGACTCCACGAATGTAACCGAGATGCTTAATATACAAATTGTTTTTGCGGCATACTAGACCCAAGCAATACTTTGACCAAAAAGGAAGCAGAAACGGGAATACCCACTCCACTTAGAAGCTCACGCTGTACACCGTGTTTGAAGCTGTGGGCAAGAACAAGTGGTGAATGATCGCGTGTACGGGGTCTGGCGAGGCATGACGGTGAGCACACCGAAAGCAGGCCACGAAAAAAGAGTGCTGAAGAAAAAGACGGATACTCGCCATCGTCTCCGATGCCCCATTCTTCCTCATCCTCTTCGTCCTCGGGTTCTTCGACCACCCATCCGTCTGCAAGCCCATCGTCCATGATGTCAGTTGCGTCCGCGAATTCTTCCACGTCGGGTGGGTCGTCGTCATCGTCGTCGTCAGCAGTACCCCCGTGCAAGTGGGCCTGATGGGCCGCATCTAACGAGTCGCGCGATGGTGATGGTTTGTACGTGAAATAGATCGCGTCGTGCGTGATTTGCAGACAGGAAATGAAAAAGAGCAAGCGATCGTCTTCAAAATCGGACAGCCGGCAGACGAACACGCCCGGTTCGGGGGGGCGGTCGGCGGTCAGGGGTGTGAAGTTAACATCAAGGGAGACGGCATATATACCTTTCCTCTAGAAAAGAAAAAAAAAAAAGCGGGATATCTCGGTTCGGGAACTGCGAAGTCGTGGAGCCCATATTGTGCACGTACCGTAGCGACGGCCAGTTTTCCATCCCGGCCGCCCACTGCCAGATAGCAAGAGATATCACCGTCACTTGAGAATGGTTGAAAATTGAGAATTGTTGCAATGTCACGATGATGGACACTATTTGATCCGGAAAACAGACGCTGATAGTCGGGTAGTAAGACCAATTTTCCATTCGTTGTAAGGGCTGCGAGATCATTCCCCGATGCCAAAACATGACCTGAAACACTGTCAGCGATTTCAATCCTGTGGCTCGAGACAATAGTGCATACATGCCATGAATTCGCCATGGAAAGAGTTAGGAGAATGATGGTTATGAAGGAGCATTTGCGGATGTACGGCAGAAGAAGCTAAACCGCGAGGCTGTGGTAGTACGTCCCAAGTTGCACTGGATAGCTCCCTCGTGGATAGTTGGTACAGCAACGCCCCGTCTTCCCGCGCGAAGACACGCAGGCTGCCTGCACCACAGACAAACACATACAGGTCGCTGACTTCGACATAATTGATGGAGGCTAGTATGAGACCGTGATACTGTTGTTGAATATCTCGAATGACCGAAACTAACTCCAACGTTGTGACGTCCCACAGATATGCATTGTGTGTTGCTGCGGCTAGTAGGGTTGGGTACAAAAGGCGGAACGCACGAGAGTTCTCTGGGACGCGAAGAAGCGCCCAGCATTTAAAATGCCCGTGCCGACTATCCGCTGAATCGTAACTTTCCGTAGCCCGAACGGATGCTTCGAGCATTTTTTGGTCTGGAGGTAGTATTCCCGGATGTGGATCACGGTCGGCGTCGATGCTACGACGCCAGACTTCCTTGCAATTGTCATGTCGATTGAAAACGATGTAACCCCGGTCATATTCCAGGTGTGCGTATTGGGCTACGTGTGACTGGTGGTGAATCGCATCAGATATCAGGACCCGAGAGAATAATAAAAGTTAGGCCTGACTGGAGGGAGTGCCCACAAGACACGATTGCTTCTGATGTCACACACGAAAAGGCCACCAGTTTGGCAAGTCGTAATGATAAATCCAAGCTCGTAATCGATTTTGATGCGATGTACCATGGTTCCTGTTGCTGTCAATTCTCGAACCACGGATGGTGCTTTGCCGCGCCAGCCCCTCTGGATTTCCAGTTGTCTCCTACCTGGGGAAAGGTCAATAAGCGTGATTATCGCTGCTAGACACAGAAAAAGGACGGACAGTAGGCCTTCCAGTTGGTCGGAGCTGAGTCCACACCAAGCCGGTCTGCGTTGATGAAATGGTGGAGTATAGCGACATTTCTATACACGGTGGGTTCATTGATAGCGATCAAGGAATTCCAGGCGCGCGATACGAGAGTGGCAGGATAGACTGAGTGTAGTGGAAGATATGATATTGCCTGCAAAGCAATCTCTGCTGGCAAAAGGTGCAGCATTGCGAACAAAGAGTAAGGGTATCACGTGATGGCATCCTGCTGTGACATTGTTGATCTTTCCTCACGGTCTTTCTTTCACTGCAGTCGAGGACCACAGCTATGGCCTACTTGTCACCGACAGCACGCAAAAATCTCAAAACATATGCCTACAAGTCTATTGATGAGTGCGTCTATCCAAATGCGCGCTATCCATCGCACAGTTTAATCGTTCTTTAGGTCTCTTGTATCCCGATACGTCCTCAGTCCTTACTGGAGCTGGTTCATCACTCTTTGGCCAAGGACGGTCGCACCAAATACGGTACGCTTTCGAATTTGTGTATCAGAAGTGGTGGAAACCACATTCAGTGCAGATAACGCTTCTTGGACTAGCCATAGTCATGGCTAATGCTCTTACTCTACTGATTTACGATCCACTATATTACACCGACAAGGATGGTCCATTTGGACCACCGCGATGGATTTATCTCACGTGCGCCATCTTTTCTATCGGGGTTCTACTACGCTTATCTGAATATGCAGATGGGCTATTGGCCTCTTCATGTATCAGAGCTTTGATTCTGTGGATGGGTAAGCGGTGTTGTCTTGTGGGTCTGAAAGCCTACTCATGTCTTGGGAATTTGAAGGAAACAAGCCCGCAGGACTGGCATGGCTGGCCCGCTTGGGGAATTATTTGATCATGGTATAAACCATCGTCCATCCCGTTTATCCCCAGTTAACCTTCAGCGATTAGGTTGTGATGCTCTTAACACCACGGTAATGGAGCTCTCCTTGAGCTCGTGGAATGAATTTCACTTTTTTGTAGCTAGAAGTTGTTTTGGCAGCCAGAGCTCTCAATCTTGGTCGCTCGTGGTGGACTGTTGCGTCGCAGGTCGCTACCCTTGCTAATTTTTACCTCACTACCTGGGAAGAGTATCATACAGGAATATTATATCTTGGTCCATTTTCCGGACCCGTTGAAGGTATTCTTATGATTATACTCATTTATATTATCTCCGGCATATTTGGCAAGTGCTCCATTCATTTGTAGGTGCTATTCCAGGCTCATAGCCATGTAGGGCCTTCGTTTTGGGACCAACGTTTCCTCGCCTTCACCCACTTGGATCATATACCCCAAATCGTTGAGATAGCTCCGGACATCGGTCTTAATGAAGCTTTCATGGTATTTGGTGCCTTTGCCTTGGCTTTCAACATTGTATCCAGGTATAAATTCGCGTTTTTGATGTGTAGGAAGCTAACGCCACTGTTAGCTACCATAACGTTCACAAGGCGATGAAAGCTACAGGCAAATCTACCCTCATGCCACTGGTGTTCCTTCTTCCCTTCGTAGTATCCGCGACCCTTCAAGTTCTATGGTTGCTCCACCCATCGATCTACCATTCGAACATCGTACATTCGCCACTTTTCATTCCGTTCATGTGTGCTTGGGGCCTACAGTTCGCACATCATGTCGGACGTATGATATTAAGCCATGTCACGAAAACACCGTTCCCCTGGTGGAATTTTACGTGGGTCTGGAATGCCATTGGTGTCCTCGATGCCCACCTACCTGACCTACTCCACCGGTGAGCTATCTGTTCATTTGGCGCGTTATGTGTGCTCATGGTTTCCTAGATCACCAATCATCCAGTCGACACCGAAACGCACTGCAATATTTGTTTACCTGACACTTGCTGTGTCTCTCTTCGCTTACACCCGATTTTGCACCCTCGTGATCTGGGACATCACGGAGTACCTTGGTATCGCATGCTTCACGGTGCGGAAAAAGGACGCGGAAGGGGTTTGGCGCAATGCACTAGATACCCAACAAGATGGGTCTTCTAAACGGTTATGAAACCGCCCGAGGAGGACCGTTCATGTTTCGTGACATAGATTCTCTCTCACGACTATACCATTACATAGACCGTCAGAGTATACCACGCTTTGTACTCTGAAACGACCCGGTGTTCCCAAGGATTTCGTGGCATGTGGTCAGTGCATCTTGCAGATATCGCACCTCCACTTCCATCGCACCACGAACTTGCGATCTCCGTCTATTTCCGTTACTTACATAATTCCTTGACTAATAGTTCATTATGCAAGGAGGCTGCGTTGGGTTGGCTCACCGTCGACGCGGTGGAGGGAACATTCTAATCTACCACCATCGGCTCACGAGAGCACGAGAGGTTGAGTTCAGGACTCCTCAACACACCATACCCGAACGAACTCTTCGCAAGTCACTTGATTGTTTCAATGGCCGGCTCGTAAACACCAGTGCGTAAGCGATCGATCCGGGTCCCCAGCGGCTCCCTGGGAAGGAATTCGATTTACGCCGTTTGCGTTTCATGGACTTGATCCCCGGCGGTGGTCTCAGGGTCCTGTGGAAGAAGCTATTTCCAGTGTGCACGTACAACATTACGTGCGGAGAGCCATGGACGGAAAGTCCGATGTGCACCCATCGATAAGGAGTCCCAGCCGGGTTCGGGGCTGTCATATAGCTCAAGCATCCTAGTAGCTGGCACAATCGGGTATCGGGGGTAAGACGAAGAAAACCACCCTGGCTCGCCATGAGTTTTCAGCTGCACAAACTGCCGGAGAATGGGTTTTCAGGCCTCACTTATGGCGTCGCAGGCGTCGCCACTGCCATTGTCCTCGCTGCAAGTCTGTCAGGGCGGCGCTCCAGCGTAAGTGAAAGTGGTCGGAGATGCTCGTTGTCGCCATTCATTTTGCTTTTCTTTGCTGAACCTGTTTCATTAGCTCGATCGTATCCCCACAGTTGGGTCCAGTAGCTGGCTTGGATCTTGGTGGATGGGTTTCAAGTGGCGGACCAACGCTGAAGAAGTAGTGCGAGAAGGATACGAAAAGGCAAGTCAACTGCTTCTCATCTTTTACATCTCGCACACATATCTGGATAACAATTCGCATTGTCTGCAGTACAAGTCCGCGCCGTTCAAAGTCAGGGAGCAGTACCACTGGCTGGTGGTCATAAGCAGTCGCGAACACATTGAAGAACTACGCAGGGCACCGGACGACGTGTTTTCTTTCGAGGATGCCGTAAATGATGTCAGGAATCACTCCCGTTTCCCCCTGTGGTCGAATTGTATTGAATAATGGTTGGCAGCGATTCAACACCAAGTATGCGATGGGAGGCGGTGTCTCCGACGCCCTTCATCACGCCACAGTCGTTCGCACGCAGCTTACTCGTAATATAGCAGCGTTGTATCCCGAAGTCAGAGATGAGATCGTCAAATCCTTCGATGAGATTTTGGACCTTAAGGGAAACGGTACGCTATTTACTTCAACGAGAGGTTCCCGCACATTGATATTGGTAACGATCAGAGTGGAAGAGCGAACTGGCGCTAGATGCCATACGCCAGGTTGTCTGTAGGACAAGCAACAGGCTGTTCGTTGGCTTTCCATTGTGTATGGTTTCCTGCTCGTCAATTCCAGACTTTCCATAATCTGTCGTTCAAGGTCGTAACCAGGATTGGATCGATCTTAATATCCGATATGCCATCGATGTCTTCAAAACAGGCGCTGTAATACGGATGTTCCCTAAGTTCATCAAACCGTGAGTTAGTTTGGTTGCCAATCTAGGGACTAATACCACGTCAATGGCTAGGTTAGCTGCCTACTTCCTTGCAGGCAGCCTCCGCAGAAGTAGAGCGCATGGGTCGAAACATGTTGGTCCGATGATCGGAGAACGACTGAAATGTTTGCATGAGTATGGGCATGAATGGGATGGAAAACCTGTTGGTTGATGCTTGTCCGTCTTGATGTGAGGGGCTCACTGTTTTATTAGAACGACCTGATATCGTGGTTAATCGAGGAAGCAAAAGGTTCTCAGTTGACTGTAGAGTCCTTGGCACGTAGTGTCATGTCCATCAACTTCGCTTCCATTCACGTGAGAAGTCGATATCTGGGCGAGCTGACCGTAACTGATCGATTTTTGTCAGACATCTGCCAATGTAGGTCTCAGTTAGCGGGAAAGTTATGACTCGACTGAAGATGCGTGGTAGAGTTTCACTAACGCACTCTTTCACCTTGCGGAGAGCCCCGAATATTTGCAATCGCTTCGTGAGGAAGTCGAAGCTATTGTCGAGAAGGAGGGGTGGTCAAGGGACTCGCTGAGTAAGATGCGCAAAGTCGACAGTTTCCTGAGGGAGTGTCAACGTCTCGAAGGTAGTGGCTCCGGTGAGCGGCTTTGCACTGCCTTGGCGGGGATTCTGATCAGTTGAGTTGTTAGTGAGCATCGCACGCAAGGCCCTAAAGGACTACACGTTCTCGGACGGAACATTTATACCGAAAGGAACGCTAATTGGTATTGCTGCAAGATGTTTACACCACGACGATAAAATATATGAAAACGCAAACGTCTTCAAGCCCTTCCGGTTTACTGACATGCACGAGGGAGACAGAGATGGAGAGGGTGTAAAATGCCAATTTGTCTCGACGGCAGCCGAGTACCTGCCCTTTGGATATGGTAGACACGCATGGTATGGGCTGTTCTTTGTCCACCGTCTTTTCGCAGGCAAGCTGAACATCTGTTTGTCCGATAAGTCCAGGACGCTTCTTCGCTGCGAACGAACTGAAGTCCATGCTGGCACACATCGTCGTGACATACGATGTCAAGTTGGAAGATGATGCGACGTACCCACGTACTCTCCGATTTGGCGCCGCGGGTGTGCCGAATCCACGTATAAGAGTCCTGTTCAGAAAAAGGGTTGACTGACCCTCTCTCCCTTGCTACCCATGCCATGTCCTTGGTCTCAAATGACGTCGTATTGGGGTGAGTAAAGCTACCCCACATCGTGTACACGTTGTCCACATAATGTGCCGATTCATTATTACTGGTTATCTGACCGACGAGGGTGAATGTGAGGCTTGAAATCCGGTTACCAGTTCACTATATACCGAGAGCAGGGAAAAAAAGGAAGGAAAATAAGGAAGAACTTTTCGTATCGCTGACGCCAATACGTACTTCCGGCAGGAATGCCTACTCCTCGGGCTTGGAAGGCGCCGCCAGGCACTATCGTCCGGCTCTGGTAGTTCAATAAACTACGGTTCAGAACCTTAGGGCTTCTAAATGTTGATTTTGCTGCAAGCTGAAGATGGTGGTCGTTTCTATAGATTAGATACTGCATGCAATGCGCTGTTCTGCTTGTAACCTACATACCACACGCGCTATCTCGCAGTGTCCACATTACTTGGATCCTGGTAGCAGAAAAAAACCCTCGTCAAGGAAAGTTATTTTCTTTGTACGCACCGAATTGTTTCTCGAGTCATTTCGTGCCACAGGTTGCTGAACACTGAGTCAATGGCATGAGTTATATGTGCCTATCGATGGCAAGTTCCGGGTGGGTTCAGGGTCACTATAGGCGTCAGGGTAATCTGGCCGCAAGAAATCCGCGTGAGGAATCAAGGAACAAAACCTTGAGTCACGGTCACCATGGCCATGGGGTTCCAACTGCCAGAACTGCCAGTACCACAGAACAGTCTTTTAGGCGTCACCTGCGTCGCTGCTGGTATCGCTGTCGTTATGGTTAGCATCGCAAGCCTGTCGTGGGCCTGGGGCCCCAACGTGAGTGGTGTCAACTTGAACAGCATCAAGTCCAACATTCAGCCACTTCTCGTTTCGCTAGCTCAATCACATACCCACGGTCGGATCCAGCGATTGGCTCGGTTCTTGGCGGGCTGGTTTCAAGTGGCAGGTCAATGCCGAAAAAATCGTACGAGAAGGCAAGCCTAGTTGTCCTTGCCGTCTTTCTGGCATGTTTAAACCACGGTGTTGGTAGCACAAGTCCGCACCATTTAAAGTCACAGAGCAATACCATTGGCTGGTAGTCGTGAGCAGTCACGAGCACGTAGAAGAACTATCCAGAGCGCCGGATGACGTGCTATCTTTCGATGGAGCCACGAGGGAGGTCAGGAACTGCCTGTTCTTCCCTAGAGTTGCACCCTATTGAATGTTTGCAACGGTTTAACACCAAGCATACAATGGGAAGCAGCGGCTCCGAGTCGCCATTTCTTGGTGTAGTCATTCGATCGCACCTCAGTCGAAATATTGAAAGGTTGTACCCTGAGGTCAAAGATGAGATCGTAAGAGCTTTTGACGAGATTCTACTATCATTCTAGATCTCAAGGGGAATGGTGGCGTGTCTTTCCTCAAGGTGAGAGGCCTATGCACTAATCTCAGTAACAATCAGAATAGAAGAGTGTGCAGGCATTGAACGCCATACGACAGATTGTCTGCAGGACAAGCAACAGACTATTCGTCGGTCTTCCTTTGTGTACGCTTTCCTCTTGCCTTTTTATCCGCAATTCATTCCAACTCGTAACGTCAAGGTCGCAACCAAGATTGGATTGATCTTAACATCCAATACGCTATCGATATCTTCAAAATTGGTACTGCAATAGGTATATTCCCCAGATTTATGAGACCGTAAGTCAGCTTGGTCACTTGTCCAGGAACTAATGTTAGACCAATGGTCAGGTTAGCGGCCTATTTCCTTGCGGGGCCTCTTCGCCAGTGTAGGGTACGCATGCTGAATCTTGTTGGTCCGATAGTCGAAGAACGACTGAAACACTTGGATGAGTATGGGAGCGACTGGGACGGAAAACCTGTTCGTCGATTTCATCTTCGGACGTGACCGTTATGTTACCTGTTTCATTAGAACGACCTTATATCATGGTTGATCGAGGAAGCAAGAGGTCCTCAGTTGGCGATAAAGTCCTTAGCATGTCGCGTCATGACTGTCAACTTTGTTTCCATTCATGTGAGAGTTGATTTCTGTCCGAGGTTGACCAAAGCTAATTGATTCGTGCTAGACGTCTTCCAATGTAAGTCTCAGTTGATGCGGAAGTTGTAGCTAGGCTGAAGCTGCGTGGTAGAGTTTTACTAATGCACTATTCTACCTTGCGGAGAACCCAATGTATATGCAGTTGCTTCGCGAGGAAGTCGAACCTATTGTCAAGAGGGAGGGGTGGTCGAAGGATTCACTGAGTAAGATGCACAAAGTCGACAGCTTCCTGAGA
The DNA here is from genome assembly GCA_038094175.1 of Boletellus aff. lepidospora. Classification (NCBI taxonomy): domain Eukaryota; kingdom Fungi; phylum Basidiomycota; class Agaricomycetes; order Boletales; family Boletaceae; genus Boletellus; species Boletellus aff. lepidospora. The sequence continues at coordinate 16,070 of JBBPTT010000325.1, forward strand.
GTGTCAACGTCTTGAAGGTGGCGGCGCGGGTAATCTTTATTATTATTCCTATGCATGGTGGGCATGCTGACTACATGTTCCACTAGTGAGCCTCGCACGCAAGGCCTTAAAGGACTTCACGTTCTCGGACGGAACATTTATACCCAAAGGAACGCTGATCTGTATTGCCTCAAGATGTTTACATTACGACGAGAAACTCTATGAGAATGCATTGGCATTCAAACCATTTAGATTTGCCGACATGCGTGCAGGAGCCAGAGACAAAGAAGGTGTAAGGTGTCAATTTGTCTCGACGGGGATCGAGTATCTATCGTTTGGATATGGCAGACATGCATGGTATGCTGTGCTTTCCATCGTCTGGAGTTGGACACCTGACTGGCTGATAAGTCCCGGGCGCTTTTTTGCTGCAAGTGAACTGAAGTCCATGCTGGCACGCATTATTGTGACATATGACGTCAAATTAGAGGATAGTAGAACACATGCGCGTGGTCTCTGCTTAGGCTCCACGTTCTTGCCGAATCCGCATGCGAGAGTCCTGTTCAGAAAGAGAGTTGATTAACCTTGTTTTCTGATACTCGTGTCACGTCTTTGTTGCGGAACAACGTGTTTATGGCTAAACAACGGGATCTGGTTGTATGCTCACGGTCCTCGCATAATGCATCGCATCACATGCTACAGGTTATCAGCCAGTCAGTGACAAGGATCAATCCAACGGCGATCAAAACGGGCAGCCGTATACCTCCGGCGAGAGCGTCGTTGGATGCCTTCAGACTTCGAAGACGTCTCTGCGCCTGCGCTATCTTCCGGCTCTTGTGGTTCAGGATCGCAGTGATTTCTCTGAAACACGAAGTGGCGGTCGCCTGCCGCAGTCGCCAACCAACTTACAGCTTCAACACAACGCACAGATCTGTTGAACTGAAAACAGCCGCGCTACAATCGCTCCAAACGTGCTTGCGAAGCTCGTATCGACATGGAAACGTACCGAAATACGACGTCATGACCGGTGTCTCGGCATTGATAATCTGGAAAGACGTGCGCGTCGCGCCAAATTTAGATATTTTGCACGAGAATTTCGTGTTTCGTGTCATGAGGATAACGGTGCGCATGGATCGAATCACCGTACCGCGCTTTCCCGTGGCTGTCTGAACTGACACGGTGTTTCGACGATCTTGCCGGTTCGTCCGAGAACTTGGTTGTCAGCGCTGGTACACCCCTCACACAAGTGTTTTATCCTTCTGGTGACGCTGATTGTTCGACCGACGTTCCTTCTAGAATGTTGCGTTCGACATTCATGGAATGCGACCTCCATTCGGTTGGCGGGACGTGCTCGGCGAGTTTCTGCGCAGACATTTTTTTCGCACCATCTCCAAGCTTACTAATCGGTATTCTCACACCCCGCCCCCTTTTGCTAACTTGAACTAGTCTCTCCTTCTTTACCCGGGCCACCGGCGGACTTGATTGCCTAGGCTTGTATTAGCCTTAGACGATCAGAGGTGCTTGTTGGCGTGACACTATACCCTACAGTTATGTCCCTGCAGTCTACGCCGCGTGTGAGGTGAGATAAATCCGAGCCAGGACTGCCAGGCCGCCCAGGAATACCCAACCCTGATGACGCAGGGCAGCTCTGTCGGAGAACGGGACACGACACAAGTACCTACAGGTATGGAAAGGATCTAGCTGCCGTTGTACTGACACACTAAGACGCCCACCAATGCTAGGGAACCATCGCTCCCTGCTGCGGTGGGATTGGATGCAGGCCCGTCCGCATGCTAGCTGTTGTTTTACCAAGTTGGCATTTTCCATAACTGTGATATGCCTAGATCTCGGGGCAGATTTAGGGTCCCTGCCGATTTCACAAATACTGAAAATGCCGACGATCGCGAGGGGTCGTTGAGACGGCCTTTGTTCTTCTGAACCCACGGAGCTCTCTCATCGTTGTGTTGGTGGCTCAGTGTAAATGGCTGCGTCGGGGTGCAAGGGCAGGGAGTTGAGGCCGTAGGCGAAGAGTAAGGAAGAGGGCAGATGGATGGGGAGCGAGAGTCGAGAGGCAGAGCCGGAGGAGCCGGAGGAGTGGAGTCGAGGAGTGGATCTTCGTAGGTGTGGGTTGCTGCTGATGTCGTTGCTAGATCAGCGGAAGGTAGCGTGGGCCTCTCTAGCAGCAATCTGGAACGCCGAAAGACGTGGCCCAGACGGCAACTTGCAAGCATCCCCTGCTGTGCCGTGTTTCACGGATTGTGTTTTTTTTTTCTCGCGTACTCCACTAACTTGACATTATTATAGAGACCCGTTCCTGGTTCGTCCGTCCCCCTCTTCGGAAAGCTCTGGTAAGGTTCTTCCTTTTTCACCCGGATATGAGAGTTATATAACTTAAGTCTACTGTGGACGGTCGGAAGATAAACGGACAGCCCACGATCGCTATGACTTTCCGGCTGCCAAAGCTGTCGGAGAGTTGTTCTGGCCTTTCTTACGGCGTCGTGGGCATCGTAGTTGCAATTTGTCTCTTTGCGGGGCGGTCGCGGAATTCCAAGGTGAGAGAAATAGCCTACGTCTCTGACCACTAAACTTTCGCTTGCCTTGCTAGCTTAATGCAATTCCGACGGTCCGATCTGGCAACTGGGTTGGCTCTTGGTGGGATGGGCTGAAGCACTTGATTAATGCTTCCGACGTTATACAACGCGGATACGAGAAGGCAAGTCCGCTACACCGTCATCTTCCACGCATGCTAAAATCACGACGTCACAGTACAAGCCTTTGCCATTCAAGTATGCCGAGCAGTATCACTGGATGGTGGTTGTGAGCAGTCGCAATCACATAGAAGAACTACTGAGAGCATCGGATGACGTTCTTTCTTTTGAGGAAGCCACAAACGATGTCAGCAGTCATCCGGCTCTCCTGAAATTGCTATCTAATTTGCAACGGTCTCCAATTTTAGCAAATTCACACTATATATACTCTAGGCCCAGAGATGATCAAAACCCCCTACCACACTGTGGTTGTTCGCTCGCAGCTCACCCGAAATATAGGGGCGCTGTATCATGAGATCAGAGACGAGATTATCACGGCCTTTGATGAGATTCTAGATCTCAAGGATGGCGGTGGGGAGCCCAATTGACGAGGCTTGGCATGTACTGATTTTGGCGACATTCAGAGTGGAAAAGCATACCAGCATTAAGGACTGTTCAGACAATCGTTGGCAGGGCAAGCAACAGAGCATTCGTTGGTCTTCCGTTATGTATGCTTATCCCCACTCTCCGTGTCTCGTTTTTATTTGATTTATCACGTTAGGTCGTGACCCAGATTGGATTGATTTGAACATCCAGCACACCATTGATGTCGTCAAAGCAGGTGTTGCGATCGGGTTGTTCCCGGAATTTATGAGACCGTGTGTCTGTTCGGTCACATGTCCAGGGGCTGAAAAATTTTAACGCGACCAGTCTGGTTGCTCGTTTCTTTACGAGGTACACCCATCAAGGTACCATGCGTGGTCTGAGGCACCTTGGCCCCACAATTGAACAGCGCCTGCAATATTTGGATGAGTATGGGAAGGAATGGGATGATAAGCCTGTTTGTTATCTTTTTTCGTCGATAAATGGTTCTAACTTTCTCATTTACAGAACGACCTTATATCATGGTTGATGGAGGAAGCAGAGGGCCCGCAGCTGAGTGTAAACCTTTTGGTAACTCGCGTACTGCTGGTCAACTTTGCTGCCATTCACGTGAGCGAGCCATTATATTCGGCAGCGAAGGCTTGACTGACTCGTCAACTTGAACTAGACGACATCCAATGTACGTTCAAATCCACTCACGTGGAAGCCCTTGTTCGATCTGAAAATGTGCTATACCATAGAGCTTCACGAACGCGCTCTTCTACCTTGCAGCGAATCCTCAGTACATCCAACCGCTTCGTGAAGAGGTGGAAAGTGTGGTCGAGAAGGAGGGATGGTCGAAAGCATCACTGAGTGAGATGCATAAACTCGATAGCTTCCTCAGGGAGAGTCAGCGTCTTGACGGGACGGGAGCTCGTGAGTGTTTTTAGATTTCGTTGATGTGGCAAGGACTCCAGTTACACCAACCCGTTCATTCAGTGAGTCTCGCGCGTAAGGCGCTGAAGGACTTTACGTTCTCGGATGGAACGTTCATACCAAAAGGGACGTTGGTCGGCGTCGCGGCGCGATCCATCCACTATGATGAGAAGATCCACGATAATCCAGGCGTTTTTGAGCCTTTCCGCTGGTCAGAAAGGCGAGGGGACGACGAGGAAGAAAGTGCAAAGTATCAATTCGTCTCGACGGGGCCCGAATACCTAGCGTTTGGACACGGCAAAAACGCATGGTATGGCGTTTATTTTTTTTCTTTGTCTTGCACGCATGGCTGAATGCTTGACAACTTTGATAGCCCTGGACGCTTCCTCGCTGCGACCGGGATGAAGACCATGCTGGCACACATCGTGGTGAATTACGATGTGAGACTGGAGGACAACACAGCGCGCCCACGCAGTATTCCGTTCAGCACCTCGGCGATGGCCAATCCGTACGCGAAAATTATGTTCAGAAAGAGGGCCGACTGAGCTCTTTTTTCTTTTCATTCATTCATTCATCCCTCTCTTTCTTGTTCGCTTGTGCTTCTGATTTGTATATTTTCGCGCTTCCGAATAACTCAAAAGCTATCTTTCTTCAGTAGTGCTATAGAACGCTCGACACTTTGGTATGCGTGCACATACTCCAAACAAAAAAGGAGTCTGGACGAGGCGGACGTGAAAGATTCCACGAGATACAGCATCGCTTGTGTGCCTCGAAATCTCAATGAGTGGCGAGGCGGGACACTCAGATTTCACCACCCCCTCTGCTGCCCATTTCACTGTCCCCGGTCAAGGCTGGACTCATAGTCTGGTGACCAACCAGGTCTATGAGGTATCATGCGCCACGACCCTGCGGATGAGGCAACGCGCCAGTGGATGGTCTGGTACAACTGGTTGGAGTGTTGGCGGGAGTGAGCAGATCTGGCAGACAACGCGAGCTTTGTCCAACCAGAATACACACTTGTTCCAGAATTACACGACGATGGTTTACAAATTCATGGATATGACGAGCACACGATCGACGTTCATGGCATAAATTCCCGAGTCTCCGAGGCTTACAGAGGTCGTCATGGCCCTTGGTTCCCAGATGACCACCACACAAGGACCATTCAACTCGAGATACAATCACTGCGTCCACACAGAAACGTGCAGTTTTGGATCAGCGCGCGGGGAGGTACGACCATCCTACATGGTGATGTCCAGGACAGGACTAGACGATTTACAACTCAAGTTCGAATTCACGTGGGGAGCCCTTGTCCAGTTTGACGATATGGAGTTGCGTTGTGGAACCTCTCCAACCACCTCGCTAAGCTCGTTCTCGGCTTGAGACCTTTGTACGTCTCGTTGACCTGGCCAGCAACGATGCATTTCTTCAGGCTCCTTTTGCACAGGTGGCCAAGATATAGATCGGCACTGATGGAGCGAATGCAAGGCAGGGACACCCGACCTCAACCATACACACCCAGGAAGCGGCCCGAATCCGCGCCACGCCGAGGAAAAGCCCAGGTTGGGCGAACGGCTCACCAACGTGTCATCGTTGCAGACAGTACTCCGATTGACCTTGGCTTCCCAGCGACGCGTGAATATGACGGAATTGCACGCTTGCCCACACGATAGCCACGATTGGGCACTGCCGGAGTGCAGCGCCTCGCGCTGGCAGGCTCGTCCACGGACTGTATTCAAAGTATCAATTATGCCGAATCGATATGATAGTCGCCACGGTGGCGACCGTGACAATGCATTTTCCTTGCAGCCAGCTGTTAGGTCATCACCAGCGACTGGCTCCTACGAGGGTCAAGGCAGTATCGCCTTCTATGATCTTGAAAGTTTCTCCATGTAGCCAAGGAGCCTAGGTTTAAAGGATTAAGACAAAGGAAGGTGCAACCTGATCTCATTGAGGGACAGCCCAACCAAGGCATAGTCACATCTATAACCATTCAAAACACCCTTGGATAGATATAGGAAAATGACATCGTACAGCGTTCTTCCCTTTGCCCTCCTTCCCCGCCCTCGTCGGACGCTTCAGACGAGTCTACCGCTCGACCAATTGGTATACGTCGGCGTCTGTTTGATCCAGTCGATGAGTGCGTCCCGCTGTACCTTGGTACCCTGATCCGTCGCCTGCACTTTGGCTTTTTTGCCATCGACGAACTCCCACTTTTGTTCCTTGACGATGACAAGCCCTTGTTTGAGCTCGTCGCCGCCGAGCAGGATGTCAAACGGCACTTCGTCCTTTTCCGCCGCCGCGAACTGGGCCGGCAACTTCGGTTTCCGCTTCGCCAAAAAGTCGGTCTGAAAATGAAAACAATAAGTAGAATGTTCGGCATCAAATGAGGATGATGATGATAAACCACCCAGCGCCTGACGACAGCAGAAAAAAAAAGCACCGAAACGATAGGCTTACCTTGATCCCAGCCTCCCGCAACTCCTGAACCAGCTTGATTCGCTCCTCGAGCAGCCCATCCCCGACCGCGATCACATACGCCATCGTCTCCTTGCTTCGCATACCCTTGTCCGCCCACTTGGGCCATAGGAGCGCGAATATCCGGTCCAACCCGATGCTAACCCCGATGCAGGGGCATTGTATGCCTTTCTTTCCTTCGCCTGCTGCTGCGGACGTGAACGCGCCTACGAGGTTGTCGTACCGCCCGCCGGCGGCGATCGAGCCAACCCCGACCTGGGATTCGTCCACCTCTTCTTCTTCCTCGTTCGAATCCTTAACTTTTGGCTTCTTCGCCTTTTTGGGTGCCGTGGACGACGCCTCGGACGGTGTAGATGAAGGACCGTTGGGGACGAAACCGGGTGGAGCTGAGGCTGCGACGGTCGCCTCGTAGATGATCCCAGTATAGTAATCTAGACCGCGTGCCAACGACATGTCAAAAGAGATCTGTCGACGGGTTCGGAAAATGAAATAAAGTGCGGTCCATAGCATATTCAACATACTTTGTCAAGAACTCCATACGCTCCGAGCAGCGTAAAGAGGAGCCCCATTTCGAGAATCCCGTTTTTTGCGCTCGCATTGGCCATTAATCGTTCGTCAGTTTTTAGCTGGTCTAGCAGAGATGGTCCACCTGTTTTAATCATTCGTCGTCAGTTGGCGAACAGGTTCGGCGGAATAATTGACCTTTGAGCTTGACATACTCTCCAATCTTGTCCGCAACCTCAGCACTCAAGCCTTTCTCATCTGTCATTTCCTTCTTGACGTCCGCCCACGGGAGCTGACAATCTAGAGATGAAAGAACGAACGTAGCATACGCGATCATGCACATACCTTGTCAAGCTTGTCTACAGCGGAGGAGATCGCACGTATCTTGCCCGGCGGCACGCCGCACGTCTCGAAAATGCCGTCCAATATCTTGCGGTTGTTGATCTGTCGCGTGACACGTTCAACACGCGCGTGCGATGCCAAGTCACTAAACAAGGATCTCACCTTGACCGTAAACTCGCCTACGTCCAACCGCGTCAAGATGGTGCACAGCAAGCTGACGATCTCTGCATCGGGGATCATCGGATCCCACGCGCCGACGATGTCCAAATCCTGCAACACGAGTCAATGTGCTGATAGGAGGGGCGACACAAAGTAGAAGGAACACTGTACCGCCTGCGTGAACTCTCTCATCCGGCCCTTGGACATGACTGGGTTGTCCCTCCGATAGACCTTTCCCACCTGCCATAACTTGCCCTGTATTGTAGCACCGGACATGGCGATGTACCGTGCCAGCGGAACGGTGTGATCGTACCTCAGTGCGAGCTGTTCTCCGCCCTGGTCCAAAAGGTCGAAGATCAGCTTCGAGTCCTCCCCGTACTTGTCCGTCAGCACGTCCTTGCGCTCGAATACGGGCGTGTCGAGGCAGCCCCCACCGTACGACGTGAACGTGTCCTTGACTACGCGTTCGATGTGTTCTCGGCAGAACATCTCTGCCGGTCCATAGTCTCGCGTGCCCTAGTGAAAAAAGAGAAGAAAACAAACAGGCGCCGTGAGCGCACAAATCGATTTCGATGAACTCGATTGTTCCGAGCGAAAGCGGCTGCAGAGCCCCAACTGACCTTGGCAGTCTTGAGCAACAACCGGTCCTTTTTCTTCCCATCGTTCACCCCAGCCGTTCCCGCAGAGCTCGTCTCTGCCTTTTTGATCGCTGCGAGCGTTTTCCTAATTTCCTCGAGCTTCGTCGCGGCCGCGTCGATGGTGGCCGCGTCCGCGTTCTGCAGCTTGAGCTGGTTGATGTGGGCTGTCTGTTGTACGACGTCTGCGAGGAGCGACTTGGAGGTGGCCATTGTGCGCACGCGATGGTGGAGGTGCGTCGGCGATCGATAATAATGCCAGGTCTGGAGCAGCGGCAGTCTCCGCCCCATCCTCGACTTGTCCTTACATGAGGACCGCATCCCAATGCGGTGTTTTGTATGCATTTATTTATTTAGTACGTGATTTTCATACCTTTCAAAGTCCGCTAAGACTTGGTTCCTTGAGCCCTCCAGCGGCAACCCGGCATGCTCGGCTAGAGTAACTATTACAATACTGTTATGTACTCTTTTGGACATGGCAGGTACCATCATAATGATGCATAGCCTCTTATCCCGGTTTGCGGAAACCGTTTACTGAAACACCCCCTTGAACAGGTCTGTCACCGTCATCCACCCACAATGATCCATATATTCGTATATGTTCCGTGGCGTAATGATGCTGATGCCATCGGTCATGTTTGCCTAACTCGGTGTAGCAATTCACGCCTCGCCTCGGGCCCCTCGTTCTGTAAATTTCCAGCCTATCCAAACCGCTGCGACTGCCCTGATATCCCCGTTTCACATGACATATCAATCTTTTCCTGCTGCGCTTTTGCCACTCAATTCGCGGTCGGTTCGGACATCCTACAGGATATCGTTCCTACTTGCTGGTCGTGTGGGTGACCTAGGTACCTCTCCCGTTTTGTGTTTGTGGCGTTCGTATTGATCGATGCCTTTCATCAGCCAGCGATCTTGTCTTGACTTGCTTCGGGTCACGACTCGCCTGCTACACCGTTCTACACCACTCCACGATATATCCGTTGCCATTCCCAATGCTTCGAGGGTCTCAATCGCTTCTAACCTCGTCCATCTTGATCTTTTGCCCATGTAGCCTGGTGGCCCTGGATATCGAGTCGCCGTCATTTCCGCTTCTTCCTGGGCGTTCCTAGGCACCGCATATTCCGTATTGTGCGGTCGTTTCGTCTCCATAGTAGCCTTACTCGCCCTGAGCACCAAAAGGCAAGGACTCCGTCTCCCCTCAGGTTCTTCTCCCCGGCTCTCAAATTAAAGCATTGCCACTATTGACACCCATAAAGTGGTGTGTTCCATAAAGGGGGCGTCACGATCGAGATCTCGGGGCGATCGGCTCGGCGAGGAAGCCACACCATTTCCACGGCCTACCCGCTGCGAGCACTCGCCGACCATCTTGGTATGGATCCGCATTCGCCACTCGTATTGAAGACTATGCCTCTCTTTGAGCCCTCGCATGACTTGGTTCGCTGCTTACATCCGTTCGGTACATTCCCTCCGTGTCTATCGAATACGACCCAGACGGCAAAGGGTAGGGCATGGCATGAGGACATCAATTACCATGTCGTCGCTGCCAAATCACTCCCGGGCAGGTCCCATCTTGAAATCGTCTCAGGCACTGTGAGCCAGCTGAGAGGACCGGCACCAGCACCATGCCACTAGCTATCGGCCCGCAGAAGGGTGTTGAAACGGACGAGCATCTGGCCGCTGATCCTGTTGGGAAGTAACTCGCACGCTCAACTCCGCACCACCACCACCGATTCACCCGTGGTGACTCGGATGAGCGTCACACTGACGAGACTCCTGAGGGTGTAACCTGCCAATGTCGTCAAGATGGCGGAAGAAGGCATCTACGAACTCGGCTCCACATCCGCAGTTGTCGGTTTTGTGAATTGGGGGTCGGGAATGCTACAAATGTGGCCGATGAAGTACAGTCTTTCAACAACGCATGGGGTGTTTCATTGGATAGAGCCAAGCTGTTTAGCAAGGTTGTCGCCAATATCGCCAAGGCGTATCATATCCCATAGGTTCACTCATACGTGTCCGTCCCACGATTGTTGGCATAAACCAGGATGCGTCCGGACTGACGCGATCATCGGGGACCCAAGTCACTCCATTTTGCTACCACTACCACTGCTCGTCGCAGAGTACATCGTCCAGTTGTCGAAGTACCACTCGAATGCCGCACGCGCATCCCCAAGGAGTGTGAACAGCAATGCCCGTTCCGTCTCGGAAAGCAACGCGTCCTCGCCTTTCTCGTCGATGGTCAACCTAGACAATGACGCATCCCCGGCGTTCATGAGCTGATCTACAACCTTGTCCATCCACTTCTTCCACACCCCGCGGGTAGCATTGACATGTGGGAGACATGTATGCAAGATTCCGACTCGACGGTCTTGCCCCTCTTCCACACACGAGTCCTTGACGTCGTAGAAGAGCAAAAGACACACCAAGACTGCCATCGTCGTTCTTGTCCCAACACAAAACCGGCGAATTTGCGGGTTCCTAAGCGTCTGGAAGAGCAGCTTGGCTTGCATTTTCTCCCGGTCGAGCGAGGAAAGGTAATAGTTGTACGCCCACGATGCGCTGAGCGAGATGACAAACATGATCTGGCCAAACAGAGTTCCCTGAGGGATAAGTAGAAGCTGGAGGATGAACTGGGTGGCGAACAGGAAGAGGCACACGACGCTGATGCCAAAGTAGCCCTGGTGGAGACGGTGCCAGAACCCGTCCTTGTTCTCCAGCTCGGTGTCCAGTTCAAAACTCGCTTTCGTGATGGTGTTGACGCCGAAACGGTCACCTTTGATCACCAGCACGCTATCCTCTCCAAGCAGTATTCCGGGCGGCGGATCTGCCACCGAATTGCGGACGGATTTCTTGATGACGAGCCTTCCCCTACCGATCACCAACGTGGCTAGACCGCTGGAGACGATGCCGAGCAAGATCATGGAGAAGCTGTACCAGTCGTAGACGAGCGCGCACATGACGCAGCTCGTCACGCTGATGATCATCGGGATAAGCGCGCCCAGGGCATTAGCAAGGGGCAATCGTTGGATGGGTGCGCTGTAGTCGACGGGATCCATGACCAAGTATGAAACGTCGATCGGATTCGTCAACCTCCCTGGTACCATCACTGAATCCGTCTCCCTGCCCCACCTCATGGCAAGGTATGCCAGGTGGCCCGTGTGGATCGTGGTGCCAGACAAGGCTGCGATATAGTTGGGTCCCTTTTTCCCGTCGAGCCCCAGCCCCAGCAAGACAGGCGGCGCGCTTTTTGGCGGGAACAGACCGTCCCAGACCCGCGTGTTTGCCATCCGTGCAAAGCGCGCAGCGAACGAGAAGCTTCCCGGGGAGTTGTACCACCCAAGCCACTGCCTGCCCTCGTACAGGTGGACGGTAGCCATGGCCGAGATGGCTTCCTCGCCCCCGAAGAAGCTGGCTATTCCGGACAGGCCGAGAGTAAACTTCGAGTCCGCGAGGGGTGCTCCGAGAGGCGGCATCGGTCGCAGAGCGGGGCCACGCTCAATCCCTTCATGGTCTTGAGTGCTACGACCGAGGCACGTCCATATTGGGTGGTCTCTCCCCTCGAGGCCCGTCGGTTAGCTGGCCCCACTCTATGATTTAGCCATGTCTATATCCAGGACGTCAGAAATAATAATACTCGTGTATTTCTGTGTTTGGCCGTGTGTCGTCGGTGGCCGGTTCCCACGACGTTCTCAGTCCCTTTCGCGTTCGACGACGACCACAGCAAAAAGGATATCAACGATGGATGACGGTACGTCCTCAGCATCAGCCCCGACGACGACGACACTTTCTGCATTCGATGTTTTCTGCGGCAATACCAGCACACCTGCTCGTGGTCTCCCACCGCGCTTCAGCACTTCCGTTGTGAAACGACGTTGGGAATTCAGCATCTCACTCTTTCCCTCTCCTCGCTGGTGGTCAGCTCAAGGCTGACGCTTCTCTCGTTCTCTACCCAATTTCCCCTTTTTCTTCCTCTTCCGCCATTGCTCTCCACCATACACCCGCTCCCCAATTTCTATCCTCTCCGAACCAACCCGCCAATGAATCCACGTTGATATGTTTTTCTTTCCGTTCGCCTACCCTTTGTGGTGTTTTTGTTTGTCTCTTTCCTTTTCCTTTAGCCTGGAACTCCCAAGACATTGCGCCTTCTGGCATCAGCATCCCAACGGACGCCAACTTGAACGGTGGTCCGCCCCACGTCGACGAACAGGCGTGGAACACCGGCGGCCGGTCCCCGGGCCGTGATCGTGGCGGCGAGCTTCCTCACCGTTCCAGCCGAAGCAGGAGCCCTGGGCGTGACGATCGAGGGTGCGTCCCACGCTCCCACCATCCACTTTGAGGAGCGCTCATTCGTTTTCCCTGCCATCCAAAATTACAGAGGTCGCGAGGGAGGTCTTAGCCCGGGCACCCCCCTGCACGCCTCTGGCCTGAGCCACCGAGTCGACACCCGCGACCTCGAGCAGACCTTTGCCAAGATTGGCCGTGTACGTCCATGTTTCGTTTGGGCCTCTGATGCTGGGCTGAAGACATGTTTTACTTCTAGGTGAAAAAGGCATCCGTCATGTATGACCCCCACACACGCGAATCTCGTGGGTTCGGTTTCGTCACCATGGAAACCGCTGAAGAAGCCGACGCTGCCATTACTGCGCTGAATGCGACGGAAATCATGGGTAAAATCGTGACGGTCGAAAAGGTGATGTGGTACGCGCCTTGTCGTTGTCGGCACTGATCGTCGTTGAAATGACCAGGCTCGACGTGGGCGTGCGCGGACGCCCACCCCTGGGCGTTACTATGGACCACCCAAGCGCCATGATTGTACGCTTTCGTTCCTCTTGTAAGGAGCATGTTGTCTGAACTCCATGAAGCCGACGAACGGCCCTACGACCCCCGCCCGTACGACAGCCGCTACTGGCGCGACCATGAATCTCGTGGCCGTGGCGGGCGTCACGATGATCGCACGCGCGAGTTTGATCGTGGCTACCGCGATTACGACCGAGGATATGGTGGCTACCGCGACTACGATCGAGGATACGGCGGTGGTGGCGGTGGCGGCGGTGGCGGGCGCGACTACGACCGTGGTGGCCGCTATGACGACCGGAGGT
>JBBPTT010000326.1:0-29115 GCA_038094175.1 Boletellus aff. lepidospora
TTCAAATTGGGTTCGGAAGGTGGAGAACGACTTCCTTCCCTGTTTCAAAGCGTAAAGTTGTGATCTCGCATCTGCCTGAGAATCACCTGGGGCGAATACATTGAAGAATCCTTCTTCAAGTTCCTTTAGAAGTTGGCTCATCTGCTTTCTACTGGTTACTGCGTCTTGTAGGTTTTGATACCATCCTTCGGCGAAGATTGCGGCCGTTCCACTTGTCATGTTATTGAGAATGATGACTACTTGTGCTAACTTGTTGTAGACCTCTCGGTTGATTGAAAGGTAAGCTTTCATGGCACCAAACTATCATTTAGCATCGGTAGCGATTCCATTGAATGGGCCAGGATTTCCGGCTCGGATCTCCTGGGGTTCTTTGGGATCAGAAGTTGTCAGTGCTACTGGGATTGGTAAGGTGGGGGTAGGAGTTGGCAATATAGGCAGAGCTGGTGGCGGCAATACAGGTTGAACTAAGGTGGTTGAAAAGCCAGGAATGGATGGTGGTCCTATCTGAGGAATTTCGACTGGTGACAAGGTTGTCAGGGTGGGGAACATTATAGATCGAGTAGGTTCCTCGGGTTCGATCATTTCAGGGGGAATGATCTGGACCGTTATCTTGGGGTAAGCGGTGGGTGTAGGTGGTGGAGCAGCGGGTAATGCCAATGGTCTTCTGGGCGGTGGATATGGGGTGGTTCCAAAGCTGGTTGGTGGAGCGCTCGTTGCTCCTGAGATTCTTCCGGAATGCGATGGCAAACTGGGCATTTCTCTAATGGCAGATTGTGTCGACGATGGCCTAGGTGATCTGTGGGTTGCTGAGGTAACAGTTATCAGCGCTCCTCCAATTCCTGGGGTGCCGGCTCATGAGGAACTATGTCCTCTTATGGTTCTGATACTGCTGGGTCGAGGGGATTCTGTTCCCATCGTTCCTGGTACTCGGGGTGGTCTGGTAGACATTCCTAACATCATGGGAGGTAAGGGCACTTGCCGAAACTCCTGGACCTCCTGCTCTTCTTGTGAAGACGAAGGAGCGTCGCTTTCCTCTTGAGAGTCTTCCTCTTGAGGGCTTTCTTCCTGTTCCGAAGAGGAAGCAGGTATTCGATAACTTCCACCATTTCGTGGTGAAGTTCTGGTTCTGGATCGTCCATGGTCTTCTTCGACAGGTGGAGGTGTGGATTGTTGTGGGGGTTGTTCTTCGTCCCTAGAGGAAGATCCCCAATCCCAAAAGCTGGACATGCTTATGTACTATCTTCCCAATCCGTCGTGGAGTAAAGATAGCTTTGATCGTGGCCGTTCCGATGGTAGCAGCGATTATTTGATAATCCTAGTCTTCCCAGGAAGACACTGGTAAACGGGGTTGTGTCGGCTAGAGTCCTACTGCTGAAAAGCAGGGACAAGAAGAGAGCTAGTTCTTTTGTTATGCTTGCATGGAGTTATCCAACAAGGTCAAAGGTTCGACAACAAGTCCAGAACCAATGAAAGCAACTAGTTGAGCGCACACTCTGAGGTGTAGTGCGAAGACACGAGAGGATCTCTCTAACTGTGACTTAGCAGTCTCAAGGAGGCCAGACAACTACACGTAGATTGCGTAGAACTAGCTGGGGAACTATAATACAAACTGGGGTTGATTATATAGTACAAGAACAGGCTGTGTGTACAGCCATCGATGAGTCAGGGTGAGTCATGGGTAACTAGGATGACTGATGTATCAATGCGCAGCATCAGAGATGGGATCAAGGGATCAAAAGATGGTGGCTGTGGGGCTATGCGTGGTTACCATCACAGTGAGATGGTGAAGAGGTGATGATGTGAAGAGGCGGGACAGGTATTGGTGAAGCAGTCATCCAATGTCTAGTGACTTGGCTAAGCCAAAAAGGATCCTAATGGTTCGTTGGTAGTTGTCATGGTCGAGATTGAGAATGGGAGGACTTATCAAGGGGAAGAAAAGGAAAAACTGTAACAACCATACAGCACACATAACTGGGTCTTTATGCAAAATTCCAATTTTTTATTCACTTCATTGCATGTGGAATTTGATGAAACTTCATATCCGTGATGCAAGAAACCTATTGCAAAGCCTGCTGCCAAACTTCCAACAGTACTGGAAGAAGAGTTGCAGGATTTCCATCCACCTCCATCCACATCACACAATGATTCTCCTGCTTGTCTCAAGTCTCCACCTCATGTACCCAGTCCACTACTCCCAGTTACTCCACCCAGACGCCCAGGCCCTGAAAGACCAATTCCACTGCCACCGCTGGCCAGACCTCATCGAGAACGCCGCATACCACACTGACCCGATAATGTCTATGGTGATGACCATCTGACTGTTATGCTTATGTGGAGCTATCCAGCAAGGTCAAAGGTTCGACAACAAATCCAGAACCAATGAAAGCAACTAGTCAAGCACACACTTTGAGGTGTAGTGCGAGGACACAAGAAGATTATTGAACATGCCTACTACTCTAGCTACAGAGGAGGCAGGGCTCAATACTCACTGGATAGTGCTTGTGGAGGAGCGAGGTCAGACTGGTGATGGTAGCAATCAGAGATGCTATTGGAACTCAGACGACTGAGCTCGAATATATATACTACATGATTATGTAAGTATATTATATAAGTGTATTGTCTAATAGGGGTTGGAACGTAAAAGTTCGACACTCCCCCTCACTTTATGTACCTATGGTAAACTAAAAGTGGAAATAGAAATGGCAATACCTCTATTGGATGGTTCTAATCTCGATGCCTAATGCTGATCTAAATTCCTCAAATTTGACGCGTCCAAGGTTCTTGGTGAACATGTCAGTGGGATTCTGGGCTCCTTCAATGAAGAATATTTCAATGGACTTGTCTTTTACCCAGTCACGTATAGCATGCCACTTGAGCTCAATATGTTTATTTCATTGCTCAGTGATGGGGTTAGATGCCATGAATATGGAACCCTGATTGTCGCTACAAATGGGAATAGGTCCCAATTTGTAACCAAGTTCACTAAGGAGTTGTCGGATCCACACTACTTGTCAAGTGCAATCAGATATGGAGACGTATTCTGCTTTGGTAGACGAATGTGCGATGTTGGTTTGTTGCCGTGATCGCCAGCAGAGAGTAGTTCCAGCTAATTTAATAAACCAGCCTGATTGGCTCTTTCGTGTGTTCGGGTCTGAGGCCCAGTCAGAATCGGTGCAGGCAATCAATCCGTCATTGTTACGTCCATTGAAGACTAAGGCATAATCACACGTGCCTAAAAGGTAGCGACAGATATAAAGGGCCTTGTCAAGATGTTCGCTAGTCAGATTTGCTGCATGCCTGGATAAGGCAGTTACTGCATATGCGATGTCTAGGCGAGTTCCAATCATGATGTACATGAGGGATCCGATGACTTGTTGAAATCTAGATCTTAGGACTGGATCCGGTGGAGATTCATTTTTCAGGGGGTAGTATCCCTGAGGAAGCGGAGTGGGAGCGGTTCTGGCGTTCTCAAGTCCAAAGTGCTTGATGACTTTATCAAGGTAATCAACTTGGTCTAAGGAAATCTTGAAAGGTTCTCTTTTAATGCGCATGTGGAGGAACTCGTTTGCTTCGCTGAGATCTCTGCATTCCCACTTTTTCATGAAAATATTCTTGATCTCCACTACGATCTTTTTGGATGGTCTGCAGAAGATGGCATCGTCAACATAAACAATGGCTACTACTATATTTGTGCCATGTTTTCTGAAGATGAAGATGCCGGCATCGGATTTGATTCTTGTGAATCCGAGATCTTTCATGGACTCATTTAGAGTGTTCCACCAGGCTAATCCCACCTGTTTAAGGCCATATAAGGCTTTCTTTAATCTTAGGCATTTGCCCTCGATGCCTGGGATATGGAAGCCTTCGGGGAATTCCATGTAAATCTCTTCTTCGAGATCTCCATAAAGGTAGGCAGATCGTACATCGATTGCCTCCATGTGCCAGTTTTCCAGGGCAGCTAGGCCCATCATTAGTCTGACGGTCTCATAGCACACAACTGGAGAGAAGATTTGGTCGAAATCTAATCCCTCAACCTGGGAGAAACCTTTCGCAACTAAGCGAGCGCGTTTCCTGCCATTTGGTTTGATGTTGAATACCCAGCGGTTTTTAATGATCCTGCGATGGGTAGGTCTATCGACGATATCATAGACATCTCTCTGCTTTAACATGTCCAGTTGCTCGCGACAAGCAACTTTCCATTCCTCTTGTTGCACAGGTGGTAGTTTAGTGATGTCCTTATATGTCCAATCTCAGACTGGTTTGGTAGATGGATCTGCAGATCCATGTGATATCGCCTTATTAAGAAGGAAGTTTATAAATGCTACTCCCTCTTCCTCGCACAGCTTCTCAACATCCTCCTCCGATGGAGTTGGGGAATGAGTGCACGCGGGAGGTTGAGGCATGCCGTGGAAATCACCTGGCATTCCTTCATGCATACTGGGCCCAGCAACAGGCAGTTCAGCTGGCTTATGGCTCCTGAGGCGATCACGCCATTTGGACAGCTTCTCAATGTCCTTGATTTGTTTGGTCGGATGGTCGTCACCATAGACATTGTCGGGTCAGTGCAGCACATGGCGTTCACATTGTGGGCAGGCCGGTGGTGGCAGTGGGATTGGTTTTTCAGAGCCTGGGCGTCTAGGCGGGGTAACCAGGAGTGGTGGACTTGGGACACGAGGTGGAGACTTGGGACGAGTAGGAGGATCGTCATATGATGAGGAAGGAGGCGGATAAAAATCCTGCGACTCCTCTTCCAGAATAACCAGGACTTTGGCAACAGGTTTCACAGCTGGTTTCTTGCAACGCAGATATGAAGTTTCGTTGAATTCCGCGTGTGATGAAGTGAATAAAAAGTTGGAGTTTCACATGAAGACCCAATTATGAGCACTGTAAGGTGAGTTGCCTAGGTACACCATTAACTCAGATTTAGGTGCTAGCTTATTGGCGCGGACATCCTCAGGGATGTATACATATGCCGCTGAGCCAAAGATGCGGAGCTGGCTGATATCTGGTTGTTCTCCGTGCATGACCTCATAGGGTGCCTTCCAGTTATGGTGGCACATCGGAGTTTGGTTGTACACATGTATGGCATGATTCCACGAAAATTCCCACCAAGAAGCAGGGCAGCAGGACTCAAGGCGCATAGCCTTGGATTTATCCATAATGGTCCTATTGAGCCTTTCAGCTCGCCCATTCTGTTGTGGGGTATGTGGAGCACTTTGGAATCTGCGAGTTCCATTGTCAGCTAGAAACTGTTACGCCGAACGCACTACTAGTGTTGTTCAAGCAACCTGTGGAAGGGCAGACTCTCACGAAGAAGTCGCAGTGTCCTATCCACCTAGGAGAACAAGCGGAGAAGAAGAACTCGAGAGATGCTCGAGGACTAGGGACTCAGAGGGACGAAGGACTTGGGTGGTACTCGAGGACTAGAGGAGCGACACAAGAATGCGTACATTCGCGTAGAACAAGTGTGGAGAGAAGACATGTGTACTAAAGGTATATATAGGTGTAGATGAGTAATCATCAAAGCCTATGGAATGTAGAAGAATAATGAGGTAAGCTGCTACTATCAAAGTGCAGCAGGTACCAGGTACGAAGGGTAACTAAGGGAAGTAATCCGAGATGACTCGGATGACACAGGAAAAGGGGCCAAAGACAAATAGGAAGTGATCGAAGTGCTCGTCAAAGATAAGGGGGCTGGCACGATGAAGAGAAAGGACAGATACGAGATAGATACGAGGAGCGAAGGAAAGAATCGTAACATTACCCCCTTCGTACAATTGAACCCCAGGTTTAATCAGTAGAAGATGGCATTCCTCCAAAGATGCTGGTAGACTGTGTGGGAGTGAGATGTTCAAATGGACAATCATCGAAGACGTGTCCAGATCTATTGCAACTGGAGCAGATGCGAGTTGGGCAGGCTCGAGCGCTATGTCCCCAGTGTAAACAAACATCACATTGGCTGGTGAGACACTCTCTCCAATGATGGCCCGGAGTGGGGTTGTGACAGTTAGGGCACACATATCCAGGGCAATTTTTGATGTAATGGCCCAGTTCACGACAATGGAAGCACCGGGTGGTGGGGGTCGCAGGAGTGGGACGAAAGGGCCATGGTAACACACGAGTGGGAGAGGAGAGGATGGTGGTGCCATTGGGGAGAGTGATCACATAGGATTGGGGAGGAGAGATGTGAACTACTTCATCCACTTCATCGGCAGCCAAGGATGGGGGTGGTTGGGATTCCATGAGTGTGGTCTCATGGGAAGGGGTAGCAGCTTGAGCGGAAGATGGTTGACTGAGTAGCATAGGGAGGGCGATGGGAGAGGAGCCATCAGGGGAGGCTCGCTGTGATCTGAGTATGAGATTTGAAGAGGATAAGATACGAGAGACGTAGGCGTCTCGATCGAAGACAGGTAAACTGGCAAAGATGACACTGAACAAAGGGTACACTAGATTTAGAGGTAATTGGGAAACAAAGACATGGAAGCCATGTAAATGGAGAATAGAAAGGACACGTTCGGGAAGGCAATTGATAGCCAGACGGAGAGGGAGACCATATCCCGTGGGACGATCGATGGGCACGGCATGGAAGTGAAGGGTCTGAGTATGAGTGACATCATGAAAGAGGCATACGAGTTCTTGGGAGATTTCATCCTCGATATAGAGGGGAAGAGCCTCCAGGGCAAGAACCAGCGGAGGTTCTGAGAGGATGGTGGAGTACAGGGAGTGGGCAGCAAGACAGGGAAGATAAGTGGGCTGGACTGGGGTATTGCAAAGAGTGGCACGACGGACCGAGGCAGCAGAGATAGAAGAAGAAGGGGAAGACTGGGGAGAGGTGGGGATGGACATTGCTAGGTATAAAACCAGTAAATGGTGAAGAAGGCGGTGAGGATGGTGATGAAGAGGAGGGTTACAAAAAATGGGATGAAAGGACAAAGAACTAAATACATTTTTCTCAGGGTTAACGTAAATGATGGTCTTTTTTATATTTAGATAAAAGGAGAGGGGCGTGACGGAGATTGCTTTCGGGTTCCCAGGTGTTTTCTGATGTGCTGTAACCCTTCCATACGGTCAGGTACTTGTAGCGGCCAGGGGATCCCTGGTGTGCGAGGAGTGCCTCGACTTCATATTCTTCCTTGTCGGCAATCAGCGTGGGCAATGGTCTAGAGAATGATGGGCTGTGCACATCAGTCTGTTTAAATGGAGAAAGAAGTGAGGCGTGGAAGACATCATAGATCCTCCACGTGGGGGGAAGATGGAGTTGGTAAGTGAGTGGAGATAGGACCTGAGATATTTCAAAAGGTCCATGTTGTTTGGGGGCGAGTTTCCTAGATGGGTATGGGATGCAGAGGTTAGTAGCCTCGAGCCAAACCTTATCCCCAACTTTCCAGGGAGAGAAGGAGCGAGTGGAGTGTTGAGTCATGGCCAAGCAAGTGGAGTCGTGGGCTGCAAGGGCCTCTTCTCTGGCCTTGGCTAGGGAGGAAAGGCAGTCAGTGAGAGCGGGGAGGAATGTTTTACCCAGGGCAGGGTAGGCTCGGGGTTTGTAACCAAGGAGGAGGGAGAACGGTGATTTCCGGGTGGAGCTGTGTGGGACGGAATTATGGTGGAACTCTGCAGTCATTAGGTAGTCTGTCCATTCTAGGGGGTTATTAGTGCAGAAAATACGAAGGTACGTTTCTAGTTCTTGATTGGTCCATTCGGTTTGACCATCAGTTTGAGGGTGGTAGGCGGTGGAAAGATGTAGGTTGTAGTGGAGGAGTCTAGCTAGTTCTTGGGCAAAGGCTGAGGAGAATTGGGGGCCTCTGTCAGAGATGATGGAGTCGTGGAGGCTGAAATGTTTGAAGACATTGTCGAAAAATAGTTTGGCAACTCCTGCAGCGTCAATGGTTTTAAGACAAGGGAGTAGAATTACCCCCTTCGTAAGGCCATGGTCAACCACGACCATGATGGAATCAAAACCAGAAGATAAGGGAAGGTCAGTGATAAGGTCAACGGAGATTTGCCTGAAGGGGAGGGTCGAGAACGAGGGAATGGGGTTAAGTGGAGGGACGGTGGGGTGGGTGTTGACCTTGGATTGTTGACAGAGGGCGCATCCAGCGACAAAGTTTTTGACAAAAGTGGCCAGTCCTGGCCACCAGTAGTCACGTTCAACTAAGCTCTTGGTGCGAAATTGTCCTGCATGGCCAGAGGTGGGTGAGGAGTGAAGCGAGTGGAGGAGGTCAGGACGAGCATCAGGGGGAACATAGAGGCAATCCCTGAAGTATAGTTTCCCATCATGTAGAGACCAGTCAGCGAGGGAGGAATGGGGGAATAGAGGGGAGTTGTCCCTGAGAGTGTTGACCACGCAAAGAACTAGAGGGTCAGATAGGGAGGAAGCCAAGATCTTTTCAGCTAAGGCGAGGTTGAAAGCCGCAATGACAGCAGGTTCTGGGAGTATGGGGGCGATGTTATCATGGGAGGTGTCTACTGAATCTCGTCGGGAAAGGGCGTCGGCTGGTCCCATCTGTGTTCCTGGGGTGACTTTCCAGGTAATGTCGAAATCCTGGAGGAGAAGAGACCAGCGGGCTTGTCGATGTGAAAGTTTGCGAGGGTCCTTGAGGCAAGAGAGGTTCTTGTGGTCAGTAAGAATGGTGACGGAGTGGGGGGTGCTGAGGAGGTAGTGTCACCATTCTTGCAAGGCAAGGATGACAGCCAGAAGTTCTCTATCGTAGATATTGTAATTTCGTTCAGCAGGATTAAATGTCTTAGAGAAGTATGTGCAAGGATGAAGATCACCGTTAATGTCCGCTTGGAGCAGGACTGCTCCTGCTGCGAGGAGGGAGGCATCGGTCATGAGTGAGAACGGTCTAGAGGGATCAGGGAGTGAGAGAACGGGAGCAGAGGAGAAAGAAGATTTGAGAGTGGAGAAGGCCTTATCCTGGAGTGGAGTCCAGAGCCAGGGTTCATCCTTTTTGGTGAGGAGGACGAGGGGGGCAATGATATTGGAAAAGTTGGGAATGAACTTCCTGTAGAAATTAGCGAATCCCAGGAAGCTACGGATCCCCTTGACCGAAGTTGGGGGGTTCCAGTCGGCAATAGCTGTTAATTTAACAAGGTCCATTTCGACATGTCCCTGGCCAATGATCATCCCGAGATATTCCATTTTTGGGGTGTTGAAAGAACATTTGGAGAGTTTAAGTGACAAGTTGTGATCTCGAAGTCGTTGAAAAACTTGACGGGTGAGTTGGTAATGGAGGTCGATGTCATCTTTGGTGTGTATGCCAATGTCGTCCATGTAGATCTTTAACCAACCTTCAGTGAGAATGTCAGCGAAGATATGATTCATAAAACTCTGGAAAGTTGGAGGGGCATTGTTAAAGCCAAAAAACATAACCATGGGTTCGAAAAGTCCAAGGGGAGTGATGAAGGCGGCCTTCCGTTGATCCTCCTCTCGAAGTCGAATGTTGTTGTACCCCCATCAAATATCGAGCTTAGTGAAGATGGTGGACTCTTTCATATCGTCAATGAGGTCTGAGATGAGGGGGAGAGGATAGGCATTCTGGATGGTGAACTCGTTAAGATACTGATAGTCTTGGCACAGGTGGAGGGTACTGTCTTTCTTTGGAATGAAGAAGAATGGTGAGGCTTGAGGGGATTTGGAGGGGACGATTCGGCCGGTCTTCAAATTTTCTTCGACAAAAGCCTTGCAAGCTTCTTTCTCCGTGGGGTTGAGGGGGTACACTTTGGCTATCTTTGGGACGAAAGATGGTTTTAGTTCAATCACATGGTCATAGGGTCAGTGTGGAGGGAGGATGCTGAACATCTTTTCAGAAAAGATGTCCAAATACTCTTTACACCATTCCGGGATTTCCTGTTCTTTGGGGGCTTCTTGTTGGGCGAGTTGAGTGGAAAGGGTAATCTTGTTGAGAGAGAGAGGAGTCTGGGGGCGAATGGTGACGGTTTTGGCAAGCCAATCTATGTCGGGGTTATGTTTGGCTAGCCAGGAGGTTCCCAGGATGACTTTTCTTTCGCTGAGCGAGGTCACCATGAACTTGATGTTCTCAGAATACGAGGGAAAAGATGCTTTGGCTGATATGGTGAACTGGATGATTCCCCTTCGGTTGGGGGTTCCATCTACATTAGTGGTGGTAAGAGGTTGGGCCATCCGGCGGATACCGGATCGAAGAGATGGTACCAGGCTGGGGTTGATGAAGTTCCCAGTTGCACCGCTATCGATGAGGGTGATGGTGTCGACGGTTTGGGATTGGGATTGTAGGCGAACGGGGATACAAATGGTTCTTTCATTTGGTTTTTCTACTAGTACATGAGGGAAGGGTGACGTCGAGGCAGCTTCCCTATTTAAAAACCCGGCTTGAGAGTGTCTATCTGCATTTCTCCCGGTTTGAAGCAAAGTTTAAGTGTTTGAAGGATTTCTCCTTCCTCTTTTCCAGTGGAGCAGAGTTGGGACATATAGGTTTCGAGGGCAGAGGGAGAGGGAGCGATAGAGGTAGTAACTGGGGTGCTGGTGGTGGTGGCGGCAACAGTGATGGTTTCTCGAGGGCGAGAGGGTTTGAATGGGGTTGTGAAAGTGGTGCATTTTCCCGCATTATGCCCTTTCTTTCTGCAGTGAAGGCAGCGCCCTTCTCGGAAGCATTGGGCCTGTTCCTCTGGAGTGAGCTTCCCTACTCTGAGGGTGTCAACATCCATGGCATTCGGGTCTGAAGAGGGAGTGTTGGTGGTATGCGCAGAGGTGAAAAAGGACGTCAGGTGGTTGCCTTTTTTCAAGGCATTGATGCGTGCAACCTGGGCATGGAAGGTTTTCGCCTTTTCGATCCAGCCGTTGATGGTGTCGGGGATGGTAGACATTGAAAAGATCAAGGTGGTGATATGCTGATCCAATCCTCCGGTCATCATGTGGATGAGAGTCACATCATCGGAGATGCTGGCTTTAGCAGCAAGATTTTGGAAATCAGTGATATATTTCTGAAATCTGTCGTCGTTCTTGGTGGACTTTTGTCGAAGAGAGGAGAGTTTGAGGCGAGCGGTGGTCTTAATGTCGTAAGGGAAAAAGGTGGACTCAAAGTTTGAGGCGAGTTTGTCAAAAGTTTTCTCAGTGGAGGGGACATTTTTGTCAGCCATCCGATCATACCACATCTCCAAGAAGGACACACCGCGTCCTTTGCTCATTTGGTTCAGAGTGGTCATAATCTTTGCTTCATCAGAGGAATACTGAGTGGGGTTGATTTGGAAGTAGGCCTTCATGGCCTTGATCCAATGAATGGATTCGCTGGGCTCCCCTGAAAAGTCGAGGGGGAGGGTGGCTTTGAGTTCGGGCTGGGTGGTGGTCATTGTTGGTATGGCGAGGGGTGTTGGGAGTGCTTGTGCTGGAGGTGTGACGACTAGAGGTGCTGGGAGAGCGAGGACTGGTGCGGGAGGGATGTTTGTGAGTGTTGGGGTGATCAGTCTGGGCGAGGGAGGGCCTAGACTTAGCTGAGGGAGTGCTGGTGACTGGGTGAGTTGACGATGGACTGGGTTGGTCGAGGACGACCCTATGATTCTCCTGGTGGGTGCCAAGGGCTGGGAGGTTGTGGACGCAAAGGGGTTGGTCCAAGGAGGCGGGGTGGGCTGGGGAGTATCCTCTGGCTCAGAGTCCGAGGGAGGTCGAAGGTTTCGTTGAGAGCGAGACGTTGTGCTGGGGTGGCCCTGCTTCTAAAGAGGAGGGGTGAGGGACACACTTGTTCTTTTGTTATGCCGAATGCACTACTAGTGTCGTTCAAGCAACCTGTGGAAGGGCGGACTCTCACGAAGAGGTCGCAGCATCCTATCCACCTAGGAGAACAAGCGGAGAAGAAGAACTCGAGAGATACTTGAGGACTAGGGACTCAGAGGGACGAAGGACTTGGGTGGTACTCGAGGACTGGAGGAGCGACACAAGAATGCGTATATTCGCATAGAACAAGTGTGGAGAGAAGACATGTGTACTAAAGGTATATATAGGTGTAGATGAGTAATCATCGAAGCCTATGGAACATAGAAGAATAATGAGGTAAGCTGCTACTATCAAAGCGCAGCAGGTACCAGGTACGAAGGGTAACTAAGGGAAGTAATCCGAGATGACTCGGATGACACAGGAAAAGGGGCCAAAGACAAATAGGAAGTGATCGAAGTGCTCGGCAAAGATAAGGGGGCTGGCACGATGAAGAGAAAGGACGGATACGAGATAGATATGAGGAGCGAAGGAAAGAATTGTAACAGAAACCGATCGAATGCTTCGGACGTGTACTCTCCCTCTGCATCTGACTTCCATCCCTTTATAACCGCATTATGTTGTGTGGAGGCCATCTTGTAGAAACGCTTCACAGCAGTTAATACTTCAGATTTGGCTTTTATACATACGCTCCATGCAAGGGATGTGTAGTCGTCGAGAAATGTTACCACATATTGGAATTTGTGATATGATGCAATAGGGGAGGATTTAACATCAGAGTGGACTAGTTCGAATGGTGCTGAAGATCTGTGCTCATCCGGCGGGAAGGAGCGGTTAGGCATCTTTCCTTGTAAACAGCCAGGGCAATGGTACCCCGGGCCGGGTACCACAATTTCTGAGGGTACACCTTTAACGTGCTTTTTGGTGTGTCGCATGGCATCTGAGGAAGGGTGACCAAGACGTTTGTGGATGATGTCATAGTCAATGGTGGTATGGGAATGCTCATTGGTGGTAACGATTGTAAACATATTATTCCCGAGTCATCCTTGGGTGAAAGATGCGAGAGTCTCGCCGTCACCATAAGTGATGATGATGGCAGAGTCATCTCCTCGAACCTTAGCACCCTGGGCTAGTAATTGTCCAAGGGATATAAGTCTCACCCCTGATTTAGGGATGTGGATTGTGTTGTGGAGCATAACCTTTTTGATTTTTGAGTTATCATTCCACCAAAATTCTATTTTTCCATGTCCAGTGGCCATTATTACTCCGGCAGCAGTGTGAATTGGGATGCGATCCTTGCCGGTTAATTCCATGTACTTGGAGAAATCCAATCTCTCAGGTGTGAAGTGAGCTGATGCTCCTGAATCCAAGATCCAGATTGGGTTTGTCGGTGTCTTGTGGTTACGGCATGCACACTTAAAGCAAGTCATAGAAGACGAATGTACACATGTATTATCCCTACTATCTACTGATACATTGTAGTCAGTAGGGTCTATATACGCCTGTTCTGTGAGGGAGGCGTTAGTAGGGGCCGATGATCCAATCATGGCGACATACCCAGACATGGTCCCTTCTTCAGCTTCAGAGCTGTAGAGGTCCACGATGTCTTCAGCATCCCAGTCATAGGACAGAGCTGGCTGGATTTCGCACTTTTCGGCATGCTTGGATTTCTTCTTTGGCCGAGGAGAATCCTCAAGGTCCGAAAGAGAAAATGCACAGTTATAGACCGGCATGTCTGTTAGGTCCTCCACAATCGGTTGATCAAGCAGGAGGGGAGAGATTGTTCGCGGGGATTCAGGCCATGAGGGAAGAGGGGAGACTATGCGAGGTGTCTCACATGTTGGAGGTGGAGAGGCAGTGGCGACGAAAGGGACGACAGTATGGTAATGCCTGCTCATGTCCAGTCATTCGAGGAGTGGGAGGGCGACATCGATGTGTCGGATGGTTTCCATGCTGGGGTGTATATCCAGGTCATGGGCCATAGTAAAAGAGTGCTTGATGTGTGTATCAATGGGGGCCGAGTATGCTCCTTGAAACTTGGTGGCGGGCTGATGGGCGAGAAGGCGCGGGTCTTCAGGAGTCAGAGTGTCAAGCACTTGCGCTATCAATGCAAATTGCATTGGCTGGAAGTCAATGGCGGCATTTGCTGCCTTCTGTGCCTTTCTGGAGCTGTGCTTGTGTTTCTTCTCCTTCTTTTCCAGCTGGGAGTTTCTGGACACCTGCAAGCTGGATGGTGCAGTGTCCTTCTGTTGCTCCTGGAAGGTAGGAGTGGCAGTGGGCTTGCACTTGACAGCGCTAGTCTTGTTCGCCTGCTCCTTTCCCTTACCTTTGCCCATCAGATTCCTCTGCTCCCAACAAAGGATGGCGGCAGCAGAGATCTTGGTGACCAAAAGGTCAACCATCTTGCCATTCTTGTCCTTCTTCTGCGCAAACATCTGTGCAACGACGTCCATGGAGGGGGGGAGCTTGGTGAGGAGAATCATCCCCTGGAGTTTATCAGCAATCTCGTAGTCTGCCGCTTCCAACTTAGCAAAGTAGTTTTCCAGCTTTTGAAGAGTTGGGCCCGGATGTCCACTGTTCGGGATCTGGAGTTCCATCATCCCCTTGAAGTTGGCAAAGACGGCGGGGAGGGAGCCAGTGTCATAGGTGGTGTCGAGGGCGGAGAGCAGTGAAGCGATCTTGTTCTCCTTCTTATACTTAAGTTGGAGAGCAGGGGTCATGTAGCAGAGAATAAGGCCGATGAGTTTGTCGTTGGCCTCAGTCCATTTGATATAGTAGTTGAGTTCTTCCCCGTCGAGAGGGGAAGAGGTGGTTGACTCCTTCGGGACAGGGGCATGGATAACCCAGGTAGTGCCAGTGGACTTCATGGTGGCTTGGACAGCAGGGAACCATGCGGTCCAGTTGGTCCTGTTGAAGATGGGAATGCAAGCAGCTTGGATGGTGGAGGAAGACATTCTAAGAATAAGTTTGTCAGTACACCGTTTTGACAGCAATTCCCCCTATTGGTGCACCACGGCATAGCCAGCGAGGTGCACACCATCAGAGTGACATTCCTGTTACTAGTTGCCATGGCATGAGCCAGCAAGGCAACGTTCATGGGTCCAGTGTGGTATGAGCTTGCTACTAGTGGGCCCAAGGTCAGCGAAGGCTTTCGCCTGCGACCTGGTCACCATGTTCGCTTGCCTGCATTAGCAGGGCTCATAACCTATTGAACATGCCTACTACTCTAGCTACAGAGGAGGCAGGGCTCGATACTCACTGGATAGTGCTTGTGGAGGAGCAAGGTCAGACTGGTGATGGTAGCGATCAGAGATGCTATTGGAACTCAGACAACTGAGCTCGAATATATATACTACATAATTATGTAAGTATATTATATAAGCGTATTATCTAATAGGGGTTGGAATGTAAAAGTTCGACAAAGATCTCTCTAACTGTGGTCAACAGTCTCGAGGAGGCCAGAAAGCTATATGTAGATTGTGTAGAACTAGCTAAGGGATAATAATACATGGCATGGGGGTTTATATATGATCTGGTATAGATGAGTGACTAAGAATCAGCTGTGAGGGAGTCATCATAGGTTACTGCGTGAGAATCGATATAGGGAAGAAGGGGAACACAAGGTGATGCAAGAGAATCACCTGAAGAGAATATGTCCATTAGTGGCACTGGCATATCAAGGGAAGAATCAAAGATGGGAGGCATAGTAACGGGATAGGAGACTAAAGGAAAATGAATATCTCCACCGGTTAACAGGTTGGACTGGTTATTGGTAGGAGAGGAAAAGGACATCAAATATGCACATTGAATCAGAGGAGAAGTAGCAGTCACATTTCTTGTAACACCAACTAAACAGGTCAAAGATATCGAGAGACTATCTCGATGGCATTGTAGGAGCACTCGGCTCCTTACGGTTGTAGAGGCCCTTTTGACAGGTCCAGAGGTCTTCCATCATTGCCATGCATCGTCGTCCATCAATGTCTCATGTCCCGCATGGTCCAAGGTTAGTTTCATGTTCATTTACTTATGTCCAGACAGGTCTCGGGTACATCTGGTCCGGACTTGCCATGTCTAGACACATGTCCAGCAGCCAAGTTGTCTGGACTCTCTTTTTCTTTTCATCTTGGCTTTTCATACTTATTCCTGATCATTCCCGATCTGTTTCACATTCATGTGTTTATGTCACACAATTTTCTGGACGTTTGACAGGTGAATAGCGACAGGATGGCAACTGTCCCCCTTTGCTTCATCTGTCATACTTTATTTGATATTTGAATCATAGTCGGTGTATATAAAAATCCTGTACCTAGGGATCGAATCCTAGGCAATTATTCGCCCACTTTTGTCGTCTGTCTCTGTCCGTCGTGCCATCTGTGTTGGTCTCATCATCTTTCATCCCTTCGTCATTGCCACTCGCGTTCTGGACATCGCTTCCATCCAAGTCCAGAACTTCATACTTGCCCCCTCGTCATCAACATCTACCAGACCTCATCTTTGACCATCTCGCCCATTCGTATTGACATCAATCCCTGTCCTTGTCATCTCCAACTCTGGTCCAGTTGTTGCTTTGATTAAGTCCAGACCCTCGCTTTGCTACCCTTGGTCCAGATCAAGTCCGGACATCGTTCGTTTTTGTTGGTAGGCCCACTCGAGCCTCATCCTGTTATGCTTGCATGGAGTTATCCAGCAAGGTCAAAGGTTTGACAACAAGTCCAGAACCAATGAAAGCAACTAGTCGAGCGCACACTCAAGGTGTAGTGTGAAGACACATAAAAAGGATCTCTCTAACTGCAGCAGGCAGTCTCGAGGAGGCCAGACAACTACACGTAGATTGCGTAGAACTAGCTAGAGAATAGTAATACATGCCCGAGAGTCTTATATACTGTTAGAAATATGGGTCTGACTAAGAATCGGCTGATGAGGAGTCATCTAAGGTTACTACCCATAGTACAGCATCTGGAAATGGGGGAACACAAGGTGATGCGAAAGAATCACCTGGGAAGAAAGGGGTCCATAATAGAAATGGGTGCATCATGATCAAGGGGAAAAACTGGGGGCATAGCGACAGTGGTTGAACCTGTCGAAAGATGACTATCAGAGGAAGACACAATATCAAATGCATATGTAGAAGGAGAAGAAAAACTCATCAAAGTGGCTCTTCGTATTTGCCGGCGAAAGGGAGTAGCATTTCTCGTAACAATCTCAGCTTATCTGACCCTCTTACAATTAGATTACAAAGGCTATGACTACTTCACGATCCTAACCACGATTACCACTACAATCACACATGCTTCCTTGATGCCTTATGTATCAGGCTATGTACACTTCCATTCTGATGCCTTATGGTTAACACATGTAGATATGTGTGGACTCCTCACGGTACATCGTAGATACGAGTACAACATGTATATACTATAGTATGTATATATACCCAAGGAACCTCTGGCTATTCCCTAGCCAAGTTCACTTGGTCTTCTCCCTCTTCTTCCCATGGTACAACGGTACTGCATCTCTACTCACATTTGGGTCATTGTGGGTTGTTGAGGTGTTTCACCCAAAGATCTGTTCATCAATCTCATTGATCTTGAACTCCGCAAAAAGATCATTCATTCCACCAAAGAAGACCCAATAGCCCTAGCAGCAATCTCCACTTTGGAGAAAGGATCCTCCCTTTTCCCTCGCGCCTCCCCTGAGGATTGGAGGTGGTTGGATGAAATGTTGTACTACAAGGGACGTCTTTTCATCCCTGAATCTCAATGGCATAAATTAGTTACTGAGATCCATGAATCTGATGCTGGGGGACATGGCAGATATTTCAGAACTCTTTCCCTCCTCCAATGGGACTATTGGTGGCCAGGCCTATCCACCTTTGTCCGCAGATTCATCAAGGGATGCACGGTTTGCCAATCGCACAAGGTTAATACTCATCCTACAGCACTGCTGGCGATTCCCAATGCAATGGAATCAACTCGCCCATTCCAGAACATTTCTATGGATCTAATCATGGGCCTTCCCATATCGGCCAGATTTGACTCAGTTTTGGTCATGGTCGACCATGGGCTTACAAAGGGGGTAATTTTCCTCCCTTGTCACAAAACAATTGATGCCGCAGGAGTAGCAGCTCTCTTTTTCAAGCACATTTTCCCCAGGTTCGGATTGCATGATCGATGCATTTCGGATAGAGGCCCTCAATTCGCTTCCACTTTCGCACAAGAACTGGCCCGCCTGTTGAAATATGACCTAGCCCTATCCACTGCCTACCACCCACAGACCGACAGAGAAACTGAACGTGTCAACCAGGAGTTAGAAACCTATCTACGGACATTTTGTGATGGAAATCCTGCTAAGTGGTATGATTTACACCCCATGGCCGAATTTGCTCATAATTCTGCCACACACTCGGTTACAAAACAAACCCCATTCTCGCTTATGATGGGTTACGAACCACGAGCTTACCCACCAATTGGCAAGACCTTCCTCCCCACGTTAGAATCCCAACTCTCTTTACTAGATAAAGCAAGAAAAGAAGCTAAGGCCGCTCACATCAATGCTCAACAACGACTCAAGGAACGGGGATGGAAGACATTCTCCCCATTCAAAATTGGTGATAAAGTTTAGCTCAAAGGAAAGAACCTTCAGATTCCCTATCCATCTAGAAAACTCGCCCCAAAAAGAGAAGGCCCCTTTGAGATAGAAAAAGTCATCTCTTCAGTTAATTACCAGCTACGTCTCCCATCCTCCTGGAAGATACATCCCGTTTTTCATGCTTCTCTGCTCACCCGGTTTATTGAAACACCGGAACATGGACCAAATTTCCTCTGACCTCCACCCGACACCATCGAAGGAGAATGTTACGCTTGCATGGAGTTATCCAGCAAGGTCAATTGGTTCAACAACTAGTCGAAGACCGAAGAAAGCAACTAGTCGAGCACACACTCAAGTATAGTGCAAAGACACGTAGGAGGATCTCTCTAACTGCGATGGGCAGTCTCGAGGAGGCCAGACAACTACACATAAATTGCATAGAACTAGCTGGGGAACTATGGTACAGACTGGGGTCAACTATATAGTACATGAATGGGCTGTGCGTACAGCCGTTAATGAATCAGGATGAGTCATGGGTAACTAGGGTGACTGATGCATCAATGCACAGCATCAAAGACGGGATCAAGGGATCAAAAGATGGTGGCTGCAAGGCTATGTGTGGGTTACCATCACAGTGAGATGGTGAAGGTGTGATGATGTGAAGGGATGACGATGTGAAGGGGAGAGATAGTCATCAACAGAATAGACATCCACTGTCTAATGGTTTGACCGAATGAAAGGGTCCTAATGGTTCATCAGTAGATATCGTGGTTGAGATCGAGAGTAGGAGGACTTATCAAGGAAAGAAAAGGAAAAACTGTAACAATACCCCCTTTGTACATTGGAGATTCCAGCTCCAAGACTTTTGTCTCTAATAGTTTCGTTGTCGGTATTGGGGAGTGGACTTTACTAGGGAAACTCTGTCAAGAAAAGCAGATGGATGTAACTTCCTGTAGGCCAAGAGGAGTTCATGAGCGTTGAAGAGATTTGCTGTGGATTCCCAAGTATTTTCTGCTGAGGAATATCCTTTCCATTTGACCAGATATTTTCTTCGTCCCACATGTCCTCTATGCACTAGGATGGCTTCTACCTCGTATTCCTCTTCTCCTTCAATGGTGTCGGGTGGAGGTTGAAGGAAATTGGGTCCGTGTTCTGGTGTTTCAATGAACCAGATGAGAAGGGAGGCATGAAAAACGGGGTGTATCTTCCAAGAAGGGGGAAGATGTAGCTGGTAGTTGACTGAAGAAATAACTTTTTCTATCTCAAAGGGGCCTTCTCTTTTTGGGGCAAGTTTTCTAGATGGATAAGGAATTTGAAGGTTCTTTCCTTCAAGCCAAACCTTATCGCCAACTTTGAATGGGGAGAATGTCTTCCATCCCCATTCCTTAAGTCATTGTTGAGCGTTGATGTGAGCGGCTTTTGCTTCCTCTCTTGCTTTATCTAACAAGGAAAGTCGGGTTTCTAGGGCAGGGAGGAATGTTTTGCCGATCGGTGGGTAGGCTCGCAGTTCATAGCCCATCATAAGCAAGAATGGGGTTTGTTTCATAACTGAATGTGTGGCGGAATTATGAGCGAATTTGGCCATAGGGAGTAAATTGTGCCACTTAGCAGGATTTCCATCACAAAATATCTGTAGATAGGTTTCTAACTCCTGGTTGACGCGTTCAGTTTCTCCGTCAGTTTGCGGGTGGTAGGCGGTGGATAGGGCGAGGTCATATTTCAACAGGCGGGCCAGTTCTTGAGCAAAGGCAGAGGCGAATTGCGGACCTCTGTCAGAGATACATCGATCGTGCAATCCGAATCTGGGGAAGATATGCTTGAAAAAGAGGGCTGCTACTCCTGCGGCATCGATTGTTTTGTGACAAGGGAGGAAAATTACCCCCTTTGTAAGCCCATGGTTGACCACAACCAAAACAGAGTCAAACCCAGCCGATATGGGAAGGCCAGTGATCAAATCCATAGAAATATTCTGGAATGGGCGAGTAGATTCCATTGCATTGGGGATAGCCAGCAGTGTCGTGGGATGAGTATTAACCTTGTGTGATTGGCAAACCGCACATCCCTTGATGAATCGCCAAACAAAGGTGGATAGACCCGGCCACCAATAGTCCCATTGGAGGAGAGAAAGAGTTCTGAAATAACCACCATGTCCTCCTGCATCAGATTCATGGATCTCGGTGACCAACTTATGCCGCTGCGATTCAGGGATAAAAAGACATCCCTTGTAGTATAGCATTTCATCCAACCATCACCAATCCTCGGGGGAGGTGTGAGGAAAAAGGGAGGATCCTTTTTCTAAAGCAGAGATTGCCTCCAGGGCTATCGGGTCTTCTTTAGTGGAATGGATTATCTTTTCGTAGAGTTCAAGATTGATAAGTTTGACAAATAGATCTTCCAGTAGTAGCACCACATCTTGATTGTCGGTAGTGGTGTCCAAGTCGTCCTTTCTAGAGAGGGCATCAGCTGGTCCCATCTGCGATCCGGGAAGATTCTGATATTGAATATCGAAATCCTGGAGGAATAGCATCCATTGGGCTTGTCGTCTAGACAATTTATGGGGTTGTTTGAAATATGCCAAGTTCTTATGATCAGTTTGGACCGTCACCTGGTGTTCTGTCCCAGACAGATAATGTCTTCATTCCTCTAAGGCTCATATGATGGCCAGCAACTCCTGATCATAGATATCATAGTTTCGTTCTTCTGGGGAGAAGGTCCAGGAGAAATAAGTGCATGGGTGAAGATCTCCATTTCCATCGGTTTGCATAAGGACCGCTCCACAAGCGGTGAGAGAGGCATCCATCATGACTGTGAATGGTTTCGTGGAGTCGGGCATCCTTAATACTGGTTTTGAGAGGAAAGCTTTCTGGAGGGTTAGAAAAGCTTTCTCACATTCTTCTGTCTAATTCCAGGTTACTCCTTTTTTGGTTAGCTCATGTAGGGGTCGGCAAATTCCAGAGAAGTCCGGGATGAATTTCCTGTAGAAGTTACAGAATCCAATGAACGATCGGATTTGTTTGATGGAGGTTGGACTCTTCCAGTCTTTGATTGCTTTGAGTTTTCCAGGATCAAGGGTGATCTCTCCTGGTCGAACTATCATGCCAAGATAGTCGACTTCCGTGACGTTAAAGGAGCATTTACTCAGCTTGAGGAATAAATCATTTTCCATCATTCATTGAAGAACTCAGTGAGTTCGTTTCGTATGCTTCATGGGATTGTTAGAGGCGATGATAAGATCATCCATGTATATGATCAGCCATCCTTCGGCGATCATATCAGCAAATACGTGATTCATCAGCACTTGGAACGTAGCTGGTGAATTGCTCTGTCCAAAGAACATAACTGTTGGTTCAAAGAGTCCTACTGGGGTAATGAAGGCGGCTTTCCATCGATCTTCAGGGGTAATTAGCACGTTGTTATATCCCCATCGGATATCCATCTTGGTGAAGATCATAGCATCTTTGAGTTGATCTACTAATTCCAAGATGTGAGGTAAAGGATAGGCATTTTTGATCATGTGTTGATTTAGGTATCGATAATCCTGGCAAGGTCGAAGTCCACCATCTTTCTTTGGTACGAAGAAGAAAGGAGAGGCTTGTGGGGACTGAGAGGGGACGATCGTTCCTTTCTTGAGGTTTTCATCAATGAACGTTTTGCATGCTTCCAACTCTTTAGGGTTGAGTGGGTACACTTTCACTACTCTAGGGACGAAAGTAGGGGCAAGGTCAATATGATGGTCATATTTTCGAGATGGAGGGAGCTTCCCGAGTGGTGGTTCTTCGAAAACTTGCCTGAATTCTTCAAATTCAGGAGGTAAGACTGTTTCTTGCTTGGTCTTCTGTTGTTCCTGAGCAATCTCTGTGGATCTAGTGATCTTTCAGATCCATTCTGTCTTGATGTGCTCATCAGGGTTGGTTTTCAGATACCAGAGTAATTGGTCCTGTTCCTCCAAATTCCTTTGGTGAGAGAGGGGGTCGATGATTTCTGGTAGTTGAATTTCTCCTTTGGCCCAATCAATTTCAGGGTTGACCATTCATAGCCAAGTCATTCCTAGAATGATGTCTTCTTTTCCACAATTGATAACAAGGAAATCCTGTTTTTCTAGAAGAAGATTTCCTAGATTAAGGGAAAGTGTAACTTTCCTTCGTATATGCCCATTGCTGTTTTCCGTTCCATCCACATTCGAGGCTTTGATGG
This sequence comes from Boletellus aff. lepidospora, assembly GCA_038094175.1. Lineage (NCBI taxonomy): Eukaryota > Fungi > Basidiomycota > Agaricomycetes > Boletales > Boletaceae > Boletellus > Boletellus aff. lepidospora. The sequence goes on from JBBPTT010000326.1 coordinate 22,463, forward strand.
GTGATTTCAACTTAGTGGTGGTCCATCCCATTTGTTCTACTAGGTTTCGGTTTATGAAACAGTTACTTGCTCTGCTATCTACCAGGGAGGAGACCTCGGCATCTTTGTTGGTTCCTTCTTCCTGTAGCAGGGTCGGGAGTCTAATCGCTCGATCTGAAGTTGGTGGTAGAGGTACGATGGCCACCCTTTCTTCCATTGGAGGATTGGTTTCTGAACATGTTTCCAGAGCTTTTACGGCGTCTTTGATAGTTACCCCTTTTCTTTGTAAAAGCTCCCTCATTCGTTTGTCTAAAGAGACTTCTTCATCTGATTGAATCAATTCTCGATTTGGGACTCGCCTGAGGCTAGATTGTCTTCTCCTGGGATGGTTCTTTGTGTGACATCCCCTTCGATGACAGATGAAACATCGGTTGTTTCGTCGGTATTCTGTCCATTGCTGGGAGGACAGTCAAATTACGTTAATGTTAACATCTACATCCATGGTGTCAGGATCGAGTTCCTGTATTTCTTCGGGTTCCTTCTGTATCCATTCTTCCCGTTCGGGCTTGGCTGGTTGTTTTCACAAGTGTTGTGTCCTTGTCCTAATTTGATCGAATTGAGCGACTTTCTCCATCCATTTATTCCACGTGTCTGGTGGTGGATCTACCACAGTCATAAGGTTGACCAACTGGGTATCGACGGCTATTCTGAGCAGGTCAATCAAGATTTCATGTTGTTGGCCCATACTTGCCGTGGAAGTAAGGAGTTCGAATTGAATTCGGAAGGTAGAGAATGACTTCCTTCCCTGTTTCAAAGTGTAAAGTTGTGATCTCACATCTGCCTGAGAATCACCTGGGGCGAATACATTGAAGAATCCTTCTTCAAGTTCCTTTAGAAGTTGGCTCATCTGTTTTCTGCTGGTTACTGTGTCTTGTAGGTTTTGATACCATCCTTCGGCAAAGATTGTGGCCATCCCATTTGTCATGTTATTGAGGATAATGACTACCTGTGCTAACTCGTTGTAAACCTCTTGGTTGATTGAGAGGTAAGCTTTCATGGCGCCAAACCATCGTTTAGCATCTGTGGTGACTCCGCTAAATGGACCGGGATTTCCAGCTCAGATTTCCTGAGGTTCTTCGGGTTCTAGAGTTATCGATGCTACTGTGGTTGGTAAGGCAGGGATAGGAGTTGGTAAAGCAAGTGGGATAGGTGGAGGAGGAGGAGTCAGCTGTATCAAAACGCTAGAAAGGCCAGGGATAGATGGTGGTTCTATCTGAGGGATCTTGACTGGTGGTGAGATTAATGCCTGAGTGGGGAACGTTATGGATTGTGTGGGTTCCTCTGGTTGAGTCGTTTCAGAGGGAATGATCTGGACCGTTATCTCAGGGTAAGCGGTGGGCGTAGGTGGTGGCACAGTGGGTAATGCCGATGGTCTTCTGGGGGGTGGATATGGGGCGGTTCCAAAGCTAGTTGATGGAGCACTCGTTGCTCCTGAGATTCTTCCAGAGTGCAGTGGCAAACTGGGCATTTCTCTGATGGCAGATCGTGTCGACAATGGCCTGGGTGATCCATGGGTGGATGAGGTAGCAGTTATCGGTGCTCCTCCTATTCCTAGGGTTCCAACTCGTGATGAACTATGTCCTGTTATAGTCCTGATACTACTGGGTCGAGGGGATTCCGTTCCCGTCATTCCTGGTACTCGGGGTGGTCTGGTAGACATTCCTAACATCATGGGAGGTAAGGGCACTTGCCAAAACTCCTGGACCTCCTGCTCTTCTTGTGAAGACAAAGAAGTGTCATTCTCCTCTGGAGGGTCTTCCTCCTGAGAGCTTTCCTCTTGTTCCTCAGAGGAAGTGGGTACTTGATAACTTCCACCATTCCTTGGTGAAGTTCTGGTTCTGGATCGTCCGTGGTCTTCTTCGACAGGCAGAGGCGTGGGTTGTTGTGGGGGTTGTTCTTCGTCCCTAGAGGAAGATCCCCAATCCCAAAAGCTAGACATGCTTATGTACTATCTTCCCAATCCGTCATGGAGTAAAGATAGCTTTGATCGCAGCTATTCCGATAGTAGTGGCGGTTACTGATAGTCCTAGTCTTCCCAGGAAGACGCTGGTGAATGGGGTTGTGTCGGCTGGAGTCCTACTGCTAAAAAGCAGGGACAAGAAGAGAGCTAGTTCTTTTGTTATGCTTGCGTGGAGTTATCCAGCAAGGTCAATTGGTTCGACAACTAGTCGAAGACTGAAGAAAGCAACTAGTCGAGCACACACTCAAGTATAGTGCAAAGACACATAGGAGGATCTCTCTAACTGCAATGGGCAGTCTCGAGGAGGCCAGACAACTACACATAAATTGCATAGAACTAGCTGGGGAACTATGGTACAGACTGGGGTCAACTATATAGTACATGAATGGGCTGTGCGTACAGCCGTTAATGAATCAGGATGAGTCATGGGTAACTAGGGTGACTGATGCATCAATGCACAGCATCAAAGACGGGATCAAGGGATCAAAAGATGGTGGCTGCAAGGCTATGTGTGGGTTACCATCACAGTGAGATGGTGAAGGTGTGATGATGTGAAGGGATGACGATGTGAAGGGGAGAGATAGTCATCAACAGAATAGACATCCACTGTCTAATGGTTTGACCGAATGAAAGGGTCCTAATGGTTCGTCAGTAGATATCGTGGTTGAGATCGAGAGTAGGAGGACTTATCAAGGAAAGAAAAGGAAAAACTGTAACAGAGAAGAAGAGTACGAAGTAGAAGCTATTCTCGCACATAGAGGACATGCCGGATGAAGGAAATACCTTGTCAAATGGAAGGGATATTCTTCTGCAGAAAACATTTGGGAACCAGCCGCAAACCTCTCTAATGCTCACGAACTTCTCTCGGCCTATAGAAAGCTACATCCATCTGCTTTTCTCGATAAGGTTTCCCTAGTAAAATCAACTCCCAGATATCAACGACGAAACTATTAAAGACAAAGGTCTTGGAGCTGGAATCTCCAATGTACAAAGGGGGTATTGTTACAGTTTTTCCTTTTTCCTCCCTTGATAAGTCCTCTTACTCTCGATCCCGACCATGATGACTACCGACAAACCATTAGGATCCGTCTTCTATGGCTAAACTACTAGACAGGGGATGTCTATCCAGTCGTCACCATCATCACCTCTTCACATCGTCACACCTTCACCATCTCACTGTGATGGTAACCACGCATAGCCTTGCAGCCACCATCTTTTGATCCCTTGATCCCATCTCCAATGCTGCGCATTGATGTATCATTCACCCTAGTTACCCATAGCTCATTCTGACTCATCACCGGCTATATGCACAGCCTATCCAGATACTATATAGTTGACCCCAGTTTGTACTATAGTTTCCCCAGCTAGTTCTACACAATCTACATGTAGTTTTCTGGCCTCCACAAGACTGCTTCCTGCAGTTAGTGAGATCCTCCAAGTGTCTTCGCACTACACTTTTGAGTGTGTGCTCAACTAGTTGCTTTCATCGGTTCTGGACTTATAGTCGAACCTTTGACCTTGCTGGATAACTCCACACAAGCGTAACACATCATGAACACCTGATTTGCCTTGGGATCATTCCCAGGCCATGTCAGCCTAAGAATATTGGTTCATTCCTCTCTCCATTGGACGACGAACTTGTACAGCTTGCATGCGGCATTCCCACATTTGACGCCTCCACTCACACCATGTTCAATCTACATGCATACATCATCTTCAAGTTGGGCGACATCATTGCTATTGAGAAGTTTTTCAGTATCAAGGGTCACAACGCAATTTTTCCCTGCCATTCATGCAAGATCAAGTCCACTTGTGGTTTAGAAAACATGCATTATGTCTCACTCTGCCCCCCATGACAACATTCTGAGCATGAAGTGCTCGTTACTTGGAAGGCAGATGACCTTCCATTTCATACTCATCAAGATTTTGTTGATGTATCTGAGCTGATCAGCTTCACACATATGAAGGCAGGCAAGGAAAGAATTGCAAAGGAAACAGGTATCCGTGGTCTCCCAGGATTGTGTAGGGTTGGTTCTCTTGATTATGCATGCTCCATTCCATGGGAGTGGTTCCACTTGCTCCTCGAGAACGTCATCCCCAATCTTGTCAATCTATGGACTGGAGATTTCAAGGGCATGGATATCGGCAATGGAGAGTTCAGAATCATGCCTCACATCTGGAAAATGATCAGAGAGAAGACTACTGCTGCTGTTTGACACATCCCTGTGTCATTTGTGCATGTGCTCCCTGACATTTGCTCCAATCGCTCATCTTTCACAACTGAGTCATGGTGCTTCTGGTTCATTTACCTGGCGCCATATCTCCTTGAAAATCGCTTTCCCAAGAAGAAGTACTCCATGCACATGCAGGAGCTTGGGATGCTAATGGAAACTATGCTCCAGTTCAAGATCACATCACAACAAGTCAATGATATCCAGGTAAGATTACGAGCGTGGGTGGAGAAATACGAGCAGTAGGTTCCTGTGAACTTGTGTAGTAAAGTGACTGAGATGGATTAGATATTATTACAAGTATCAAATTGAACAGCTTCCGACTTGTACCCTCACAATTCATGGTCTACTCCACATTGTTGACAGTATTCAATACTGCGGTCCAGTCTGGTTGACATGGACTTTTTTCATGGAATGATACTGTGGAATGCTTCAGCGTGTACTCTACTCTTGTAGTCAACCTTGGAGTAACCTCAACAATGTAGTGCAAGATTCCGTGACCCTCGAGCAGCTGTCAGTATGCTATACGATTTCTGAGGAGCTCGCCTGGTGGGACGACTGAGAAGGTGATGAGCCCATTGGGTCTGATCAGGTGTTCGAAGGGTGTAAGACTCAAATCAAATGAGCGCTGATTATGCACTGACATTTTTAATCTAGATGATGATTACATTTTGCGTGCTCCTTTCACCCCAAATACCACACATGATGCATTGCTTCAATCCAAAATATCCCATTATCTCGCGATGGTCTTAGGGCGACGTGACAATGAAGTAAAGAAACGCATTGGAATCCCTTCTCTCTTCGCTGGGAAAGTCAGGATACGAAATGGTGGTGATCTGTTCCGAACGAGGGCAGTTGCTCGGAGGCCTGCGGTCTCGGAGAGACGAAACTGTTACGTCAAGGTAAGGACTACTAGCGCCTGGACTTGTAATCACTCTTAGCTGACTATTTCTTGGTCCTAGTATGAGTTCGACTTCGAGACACGAAATGGAGCGTCAATTCACCATGTCCAATATGGCGACCTTCAGAAGATTTTCATTCTCACACTGGCAGACGATACGTTCTTCGGACCTCTTGCAAACAAAACGCTTGTTCTCGCACAAATTATGCCTTGGGAAACTGTTGGAGAAGTCGGGAATGCGAAGAATATGTTTATTTCCTCGAACAAGGCACCAATCGTGACTGACATTCGCAGTCTCAAAGCGGTGGTAGGGTTGGTACCAGTTGGTGGCCGATGGGGGGTTATCGATCGTGGGCGTGCAATGGCGACCAGGAGCTTCACCGAGCAGGCAGTTCTAGAAGGGCCTGGGGAAGTCAATGCATGTAATTGATCATCTCAGTCCGTGTACGAACAATACATTTTAGCGTCCCCGACAATGGATACTGAGCGTTAGTGTCCATGAGCGGACGCTAGGTGAATAGCGTCATTGTATTAGTGTCACAAAAAGGCTAGCACTAATCAATAGTGTCTCTAAGTGAGCACCGACAAGAAACGTCCGTCACAATAATGTCGCAGACGCTGTTCTTTGAGTAATAGTGTCCGGGACAGTTTCGAGTAATGTGTTTACTGTTCATAGTGCACTCAATTAATTGCTAAGACGGAGGCATGGTGCAATCAACACTTATAATCAGTAAGCTCACGCGAATAGCTGTTAGGGTGTTAGGATGAACTTGCGATCCTGTGTGGAGTGACAAGGTTAGCGGACCGATTGCTGACATTTTCATATTTCCAAATACTTTCATCAGCCTCCGTTACGTGGTTCATGATATGGATCATCCAAACAGTATCTTGTTGGCCTCCGCCATGAGCGCCGCATTGGCAACACTCGTAGCAATAAATGGTTCGAATCCCATGGCTTGGCGGCCTCGTCGGGTCGATATGTCTTGTGGGGTCGCTCGATAGAGGAAAGTGGATTCTCCTTCGCCTCCGGGAAAGTCACTATAGGAATATGATTTTGTCTGACATATGATTTTCATATATATCAAATCTGACTCACGGTGCTGGGAGGCTGTGGATGAAGTGAACCCGTTGGTTGCGGAGGTATGAAGCGCTGGTGAAGGTATCCGCAATCATGTAGATCATCAAGGATGACGGAACCCACTTTTTGACACACAGGGGAACAGCGGGGATGTATAATACCGAGGAGTCGTCTTTGCCTTTGTGTTCGTTTTCCACAGCGTGCAGTGTCACAATGCCCTAAATCAGTCGATCATGATCCACCTTGTTCCGGAGTGCAAAAATGAGAGTATGGCACTCACAGTATACTTGATCCCCAGGTTCGACCCTTGGGATGGGTATCATCGTCTCCGGGAGTCTCAGGTGCGGGTGCGTGGTTTCGTCTAGTTCCTGTGTCTTACCAGGAATGCTACCAGGGAACTCACATCCTTCTAAATTCAATTCCCAAGCCTCCGCTGCCAAACTT
>JBBPTT010000327.1:0-29093 GCA_038094175.1 Boletellus aff. lepidospora
TCCCCCCACGATCCCGTCCGCGACGCCGCCCGCCCCGCCTATCCCTATGGCTCCCGGCCCCACTCTGAACACAGATACTCCCACGACCAGTATCCATACCACGTCTCGCCGGCTTACAGCCCCCCGCTCTCGCATGCCAGCCCCGGCACGCGCGAGGGCGGCGGCTCGCTCTCGTACCCCCTCCCTGGCCAGAACCACTACGCCATCGGCTACACCGACGATGCGGCGACCAAGCTGAGCGACAGGGTCCGTCGGAGATGCTTCAACTGCTGCACGACCGACACCTCCACGTGGAGACGATCAAACCTCAGCCCAGGAAAAGTGGTATGACGCTTTCCCTCGGTGCGCATAGCACCCCCCGCTCACCGCACTCTTTCCCAGCTCTGCAACAAGTGTGGCCTGTTTGAGCGCACCCACGGTCGCTCACGGCCGGACCAATTCCCGCACCGCAGAGGTCCGCTCCAGACGTCGATGACCCGGCCCAGAACGCCACCGCAGTCGACGCAGCTGCCTCCTATTTCCACCCAGGTCGCACCACTTGCGCCGTACCACTACAGCCACCCTTCGATTGCGCCGCTCACCTCGATCCCTGACTCACGAAAGCCACAGCACCCGAACCAACTCCCTGAGATCCAATCATGGATTGATGCGCCGGCGCGCACGGCCTATCCTTCCTCGTCCGACCGTGCTGATCACATCTTGCCGCTTCGTCAGCGATCGCCACCTCGTCTCCAGCACCACGTGGACATGCGGCCCAGCAGCGTCCATGGGGCCGTTGCGTGAGTCTGCCATGGCGGCCCGGCGCCGCGTGGAGAACGACCTCGCGCTAAAATGCGCTTCCCTTCGTTTTCCCCTCTACAACACCCCCTGGCTAGATTATGCTCGGCTGCACGTGAGCGCAAATGCATGTTTGCGTAATTATTCAATTCCCGGTGATATCATTCCCCCGCCCCGTTTAGTCATCGCTCTCCCCGTCCGCGTCGTATTTTTGTTGTCGTGTATACGAAAAAAAAACGGTCTCTGGTCGCACCACGCTACGCCTCGTCGCGAACATCCATGTAATCTGTTACCCTGCTACTGTGTTTTACTTTCTTGGAGTTTCTTCTTTTTCTTTTTTTTGCTGTATTATTAATTATATCCGTCGCTGTCGTCCAAAGACGCGCGCGCACGTCGGCCCAATAATAATGTGTATGAACGAGTCACCATGCGTGTGTGTGTGCGTCCGTGTCCGTGCGTGCACCGGCGTGAGAGCGTCCACGGACAGAGGCCGAGTACCAACACCGATGTCCGATTGCCGATGCCGATGGGGGCCGAGAGCGATACGCGATACGCGATTGCCGAACGGACGATTTTCCGTTGATCGCACGACCCCCGACCTGTTTGACAATGGCGTCCTGTCCGTGTCCGTGTCCGCGTGCGAGCGTGCGGGGTGGGGGGACATGCATCATCGTCGGGCCGGCGTGTGGGGACCCGCGTGCGTGCGTGCGTGCATCAGGATCATCCGCGTTTCCGACGGGGATCCGGGTCCGTCGTCCATTCCATCGCAGTCTTTTTTTCTCGTCTCTCTCTTGCGCACACAGCGACTACCGACGTAGACGACGTCATGTCGTGTTTGAAAAAAAAGAGAGAGAGTACGTCGTGCCCTTCGTACCCCAATCCAACCGGGGGGGTCGTTGAGAGAAAAACACATGGCATGGCCAACACCGATCGACGCCGATCGTCTTTGAGGAGGAGGAAGAAGAAGAAGAACGGAGGGAAGCAGGAGAGGGGGGGGCAGGCACCCTTGTTTTCGAGAGGCACACAGGAACGTGTTCGCGCCACGCGTCCGTCCGTCTTGTGGAGCTCGCTCTGGCCGGGGGGCGTCTCCGAGGGCGTTGCTCCTCTCCCCTCCCCCGGTCCTTCCAACCACCTCAAACGTTCCAGGGGTCGGAGACAGAGAAGAGAGACCGCGAGGCAGCCTGGGGGTGGGCATGGCACCGGGTAAATCGGGGGATGTAGGGAAAAAAAAAAAAAAAAAAAGACCCAATGGGACGAGGAAATGCTGTATCGAGACAAAAATTGGCAGTGGGTGCCACGAGCCCGAACGAGCCCGAAACACACACAACACGTTCGCGCTTATCGACGTCTGCATGATCGCACTCGGAAATCTCCACGGCTTGCGAGGGGAGGCGGGACTGACGTGCGTGCGTGTGCACACCTATGTGGTATCGGACTAGGAGCAGATCGTTGCTTGAATCTCGGTGCGGTGGAGTAGATGCCTGGAACGCGGGAACAAAAAAGCGTGGCACGAGAACAAGACGGCGGAGGAGAACAAGGGGAAGAGGAGCTCCTAACCCGGAACAAAAAACAATAGCAACAAGGGCGGAAGGCGTGTGGCTGATGGGGAGGTGGAAGAAGGAACTCTGAAGCGCGGAAGCGGCCGCCCATGGGATGATGAGGCTGCGCTCGGGATCTGGCCATACAGCATGGCTAGAACCACGCCATCAGACCAAACTAGCCCATCACGGGTCCCACGACGGCACAGGAGCCAAGGGGCCATCTCGAACATGGTGGCGCTTGCACGGGCGTGGACGGACGTGGCAGTAGCTTCCTTTTCGAGGCACTTCTGAATGAGGAGAGATAGAGATAGCGTTGCGCGCGCGTTTGAACTGGCGTGCGTGTAGCGTGCCCGTGCCCAGGATCTAGGGTAGCTGGATACCGCCGATAATCGGATCTGCAAGGAAGCCCTCCCTTTTTTCGCGGACTATGCCCACCAACAGCTACGAGCCGACGACGGGCACGGCCCAGTCGCGAGACCCCAAAGGGCAAGGGGAAACAGTGTCTGTTGGCGAGGGAGGGGGTGTCGGGAGAATCATCGGGGCACGGAACGTCGCTTTCCGATCACCACGGCGAGCGAGGAAGAATAGGCTGAGACAATATGACCTTTCACGGGAGAGGTGCTCATCCGCAAATGAATCCATATTTCTGAGTTCGTCCTTCTCCCCCCCTTGTTGCTCTTGGTTTTTAATCAGACTCAATCTGGGTAGATGGTCTGTTCGCCGGGTCGCCGTATGTCCGCGCTCGCGCCCTCCCAGGTCGGATGGTTGTCTTGTGTCAGTAGCCCCATTGCGGAATATGCAGGGCAATGGGCCACATCGACGGATCTGGATACCTTTGAATCCCACAAGGTTGTCGCGGTTCCGCACCGAAATACCACCGCATGGCTACCCGACTCTTCGGGTCGCGCTGGAAAAAAAAAAAAAAGAAAATGGCACAGGAGGGGGTGGGAAGGGTTGACTGAAGAGCGTCTCTCGCGGTACGCGCACGCAGTTAGCCATGGCTCGTTTTTCGTCCGGCGATATCATGGCGTGTGCTCGTTGGTGCCCCAAATTTGACATTCAACGTTCGGATCGCGGCCTGATTCTTTCCCTGATCCGTGGATGTTTTCTTTTTCCAAACTTGAATTCCAGCAGCTCTCTCCGGGCAAACGCGATCAGACCGAATTGCCATGACGGAAAAAGACTGAGTTGGGAGCGTGGTGTTTTCTTCCAACCAATTCGTGCAGAGGGCATTCCATGGATGCATTTGTCGTGACGTTCTCCTGGAGAAAACGCGGCCTCCGGTCGTTTTCCAGAAGGCTGTCAACGAGGGTTTGTTTCTGGCAGGGGGTGTTTCCTGAGTCGAGCGGGCGAGAACGCGCAGACGAGCAGGAGAGCAACGCTGCGGCAGGGCCCCACAGCCTTCCTTGCCCGTTCCCCGCTTTACGACCGAAAGTCGTCCCATGTACATAATCAAAACACACGCCCCGTTCGTCACCGTTGACACGCCGCGTTGCTCACCTCCAGAGGGGTACATTTTATTGCTTAGAGCGTCTCGCACCTGAGTCTTTGATGGCTCCGCTAGGGTAACCGTCCTCTGGCGGATGCCGATCGGAATTTGGACCGCAAATCCTCTCGCCAGGTGAGAGAAGGACATCGTCATTCATGACGCACGGTTGCCATCCCTTCATAAACACAGCGCATTTCCTCGATAGTGCATGTGCTCGGCGATTGCCAGAAAACCGCCTCGTAGGCCGCCGTACGTCCCGCCCTCAAGAGGGCATTCCGTACCCGTTCTTGGCGAAATCGCACGCTGTCCCGCCGAACACCGCGTGAGCTTGCACCTCCGCATCCAAGGCTGGCACCCGTTCTAGCACGGGTAGATTATACCCCCTTCTTCTCTTGTCGTCGATATCTAGGCAGGGTCGTTCGCCCTGCGTCTTGGGTACACGCTCGTGTCTGGGTTCTCCCCTACCCGGAAGCCGTGTCGGCCACGCATGAACGATAGGGCTAGACCGATTCTACCGGGTTGCTTCCCATGCTCCGGCAGGTCTCACTGTCCTTGCCTGTTATCTTGAGCCTCACAACGACCGTGATGCCCTCGTGGGTGAACAGGATTGCCAATCGGTGGGACGTGCTGCCCACCCAAACGGGTAGTGCGCGGTGAGCGACCCATGCAGTATTGGTTCCTTGGCGACCACAGAAGCGCATCGTGGATCCCATCCCTTTGCCATTTCCAACCCATCTTCGATCCGAGTAGATACGAAGCAGGTATCCCCCGACGTATCCAGTAGCGGTAGCCCTACACACTATCAGCGCCAGCAACGTGCGCGTATGAATTTGGTCCTCACTCACATGTGATATCCAATTTCCTCCACGGCAGGACGGAGCCAGAAAACGAACGTCTTTACCCAGCACAATTCGAGCCTCCTCATGTCGTGTGTCGACGACGCACTTCGAGTTGCTCACCCATCCGTAGAACACGCCCCCATTTTTGTAAATCAAAATCTGCGGATCAGCACCGACGTTGTTCCCCTCGGGACTGACCCGCAAGAGTGGAGGTAAAATCTTCCCGGCGTTGTCGGTGGAGTTTTTTTTTTTCGCTGAAAGTCCAAACATGAATGCAACCCCCGTTAACCAGTCCTCTCGCGTTCAGGTGTTTTGTCTCTTTTGCACATCACGTGCGGTGGGTCAACAAGTTGACCATTGTGTTCATGATCGTCATCGAATGATCAGCGTACCCCTGCCAAAATGCGTTGCCCCACGATCAGCCTTGATGCGTAAATCGTAAAGACAAAGAAAGTTACCAACACGTAATTGCGCTCGTGGCTTTCGAGGCCGCCCGCAGTGACTACCAAGGCTGCCTACGCCCTTATTTTCGCGCAGATAAAAAGACGACACCAGCTGCTTCGCCTGTCCCGTTCAGATCAGTGTTCCGTGTGGCACTGCAAGGGGAAAGGAGATGAGCGCATGCTAACCTGCGCAAGGACGACCATCGAACACGGGCGAGGAAAGAGAACGTGTACGGTTGCACTCAAACGAGGTAACCAAGTAATTACGAAAACCCAACCCCGGTACACGTGCACAGATGGCCCATAGACAACCGAGTCCGGATTGACCACACACGCCGATAACTTGCAGGGCACGTAACTCGTCGAGGGGGTACCCTGGCGAGCGAGGGTACACCTAGCATTGTTCCCAAGATCAATGATAAATCTGCGTGTGTGCACGTTGAAACGCCAACACGCATCGTGGAGGGGACAAGAGAGGGGAAAGGTGAACACAGTACCCACCAACGCGCCAGGAAACACCCCGAGTCAAACGCATGTGCCTCACCTGTAACCTGGCTAACGCAACCGATTCCAGTACGGCGATGTAAAACTCATTTCGCTTGCATCTACGGCACACCGCACACGAAGACCGGCATAGCCAGCAGTGACGGTGGACACGCGGAGAACCGCTTGGTGTCAGTATCGAGAATTCTGGGCCCGACGGTTTCCAACAGCCACCAAGAGTGGTACAACCGTTTCAAAGCGTCCTGCGAGTGCAAAGGTCGTACATGTTTGGATGCTTTGGATACCGTCCGTTGTGCTCCATTTCCGAGCGATGGATCCAGATCCGAACATCGGGGAAGAGAGGGACAAAATACTGATGGCACTCTCGAGAAAAACGTATCCATGCAGACTGTTTCGTTAATCCAGTTTGCGAAAACTCGTTGCTCCACTCGACCTTTGAGCCGATTGGGCGGGACGAGATACTTCATTGACCTCATCTGAGGAAACGTCCACAGTCCGATCTCAGCCTATTGGAAATTAGAAGAACGACAACATGACGCAGGATTAATCTACCGACCACACGAGATTCCTGGGTGGTAGGCCATTCGTCTGCGTCATACCAGCGTCATTAAACCGTTGGTTGAGTAGGGACTAATATGGGCTTGCGTGTGAGTGTCTTTGCGTGGGACGGATACTTGCCGGCTCGACCAAGACCGAGTAGTCATTTGCAGAGAGGTCCCACCAACCGCTCCTTGTCCATCGTGTTCAGCAGCATAAACCCAGATCTTGTCGACCCATCAGAATCGCCGCGGGATGCAGTCCGAGTGAAAACATCCTGAACGCGAGTCAATGCGATACGGAGCTCCCACCAGGCACATGCTACGAGTCTACGACCCCACACGCTTCATCTTCCAAAGAGGGCGCGACCATTTTCCCCCAAAGGCGACTTGGAACCAGAGCAATTGCAACAGTCCGTGGGTCCAATCGCGGATATATGCGTCAAAGAACGGTTGTGCGGACAGAATCAAAACCGAGCGAGTCAACCTAGGGTAGTGGTTTCAGATCGTCCAGAGACCAGGAGCCTGTCCTCGTCCGGGGGCAGATGGCAGTGTCTGTACATGTTCGCCCAGTGGCCCGGGGCTCAGCGCGGAACAGTGCAAGATAGAGCAACACACACATTCGCGCACGGAACCCAACCAGCATTCCAAAAAAAAAAACACGCGCTCGTCCTGCCACCGGATCGTCCGAAATCGAGGGCAGTACTGACCCACTATGGGTGGTCGCAATCACGATGCAGCGAGGACGAACCCCTTTGACGAACAGCGGGAACACGGCCAGCAGTCCAAGAGTCGCCCAAGCGCGATTCGATGATACCGCAAGGTCAGGGTGTCCTTGACGAGGATGCTGTTTCATGTCATGTTTGCTGGAAGCTGCCAGCATCGCCAACGCGACCGAGACGCGTCGCTCTCGTCGAGTGCTGCAAACGAGTTCGTTTGTAGACAAGCAAAGAGTCGATTCGGGACAACCCCGCGCTTGTACGCGCGGATGAAGTAGTGACACGATTCGTCTGACAGCGCGACGTCACACGACAATCAGAAGCATCAATCAACAATCACAGCGTAAATCCTCAACAAAGTCAAGCGTCGGACGCGGACTTTCGCAGCTTACACACAACCAATGGTCACAGGGCATGTCAAATGCGAGCAGCTCGAGGGGCATCAACCTGAATGGATGGTTCTGAAACAAAGACACCTGGGCTATTTGGAGCCGGCCGGAAGACGGCACAAGCTGTTCATCCCAGGTGAAGCACCAGGAGAGACCAAACGTCTGCATCAAGCTTTAGGCTTGTCGGGGCGGCGGCCGAATGGCAACAACCAGACAGGACGCCCCATGCCGGCACTAGGCTGAACACGCCAGACATGACAGCTGACAACCATCACCATCCAGTCAGCCGAAACGTAGCTATGGAAGGGTTGACTGAGCAAGTTGACACCTCACCTTGTCGCTTCCCGTGTTCCCATTCGAAGTGGAATACCTTTATCGTTCGTAACTTGTGGCATGGCAGTGGTTGTTGCACCGTTTAAAAGTTTCCTGCTCAATCCAACCTCAGGTGAAACACATCTGCATCTATCATACAACATCCCTGGACGCGCTCACTGCAGCGGACAGGAGACACGGTCAATGTGTGCAATTCGTGCCGTCCTGTTGACCGATACTGGAAGATACTCATGAACCACAGGTTGCTCGTCCAAGAAAGGGGGGGCCTGGATGTCGCTACCCGGTGATCCATCAACGACGTTGGGTCCGTCTTCCATTTTTCCTGGGGACCACCATGAAACGGAAATGTCAACCATCCTTACGAGTGTGGGAAGAGCGGGTTTTCGTTTTCACGTTTGAGTGGCCGCCCAAAGTGTTCCTGTGCCCTCTTCTTTAGGTGCATTTTTCAGCTTCGAGAGCCTCAACTCGGTGTGCTTCGTCACAAGGAACATTTTATCGCCATCTATTCACCCGTGAAAGGATTCACCGTCTTTCCGTAGACGATTTGTCACTGGGCCCGTCATTATTCCTCGGAATTGAATGGTACATGTAACCGGACGAACGCAGATGGTTTTCATACTCCTATCAGACGCAAAATGTAATGATGATTATGCATCAGGAACACGGGATGGGGATATAACGCGCACCAAGATATAATGTCCCGCCTGAACCCTAACGCCGTTGGCGACAAGTGATGAGATCAGCCTTAAAGATTCCTCTTCTGATGGCAATTTGGTTTCCTCTCCTTTTTCATCTTTGACGCATCCACCGAAACCGTGATCGAAGAGAATTTCAAGTAACGCGTAGCCGTACACGACAATCTCCGCTCGATGTCCGTTGTAGTCGTAAGCACTGCGCAGCGGCAGGGGACTCCAGTGGCGTTCACGAACGATAACCTTGCGCGAAACGAGCGTATCAAAGGCGACAAATAGATCCAGATTCTAGAAGGGACGATAGGGCGCCTTGGACCAACGCTGTCACATTACATTAATGAGTGGCTATTGTGAAGGCCAAGCATGGGTCGCATAATTGGATTTGACCCGCATAAGCATAAAGCTGGTGGTGGTTCGATCCATGATTCCACAGCATGGTCGTCCTTGAGGAGACATACGTCCCCTTCATGTAACAAATGAAAAAGCACGTTCAATTTCACTAAGCAACGATCACTCACAGACTATTCCATCCTCGGGGACATTCTCGAAGATCCTGACGCTGCGGCGCTTCTTCGGCCGCAAGCAGTAGCACATGCAAAATCACTATAACCGCATCCGATGATGATAGCCTTAGCACCCATCCTATCTGAGGGTTTAAAACGGAGAGAAACCAGCTTCGGCGAACTTCATGGAGAGGGGTTCATCAGGATGAGAATGATAAGGCCAGCTTCCCCCACGCTGCGCTCTAGCGTCCTGCACGAGCAGAAGGGTGGTCCTGGCGAGGACGCGGCAGGGATCAAGCGCGTAAACACGTGACGTCTCAACAGCATTGTCGGCAGGGCCCGAAAAACACATGCAAGTTTCACACAACCGGATGTATAAACAAGCTTGGCCGCGCCGGCGCCTGGTTCACTTTGGCTTCATCACGTCCTCCACAGCAACTTGTGAATCAGCATGGCAAGCGCAAAGGCGAAAGTGCTTGGGAAGCATGAGGACGACGTCGTCATTCTCGCTGCGGTGCGGACTGCATTGACCAAGGTGCCGTCCACAATCACATCAGCCGACCATCCCGCTCACCTTCCTCCAGGGTAGAAAGGGCGGCTTTAAAGACACGCGGCCAGAGGAGCTCTTGTCTGGTGTATTGCGCGCAGCATACACCAGGGCACGTGTAGATCCAGCCCTCATTGAGGACATTGCTGTGGGTAATGTCCTTCCGCCCGGCGGAGGTGCCAGCGGAGCCCGAATGGCTGCCCTGCACTCTGGGATTCCTAATACCACTTCCGTTAATACCGTCAACCGTCAATGCTCGTCAGGTCTGGCTGCTGTGAATCAGATCGCAAATGCCATCATCACAGGGCAAATCGACATTGGTATCGGTAAGCCTCCCACCTTGTTTAATACCCTGTCACTTATACCGTCTGGTACCAAGGGGCTGGTGTCGAGTCTATGACGTTTGGATGGGGTAGTGGATCACTTCCTGACGCCTGGTCGCCCTCTGTCCTCGAAACTCAGGAAGCGGCCGACTGTCTCATTCCAATGGGCATCACTTCCGAGAACGTCGCTGCCGATTTTGGTATTTCTCGACGGGCGCAGGACACATTTGCCGCCGAGTCGTACCAGAAGGCTGCAGCAGCACAAAAGGCCGGAAAGTTCAAGGATGAGATTGTACCACTGAAAGTACAAGTAATCGACCCAAAGACCGAAAAGTCCACTGCTGTTGTCGTGGACGCGGACGATGGTATTCGTGATGGTGTCACACCCGAGAGTCTTTCGACACTCAAACCATCCTTCAAGAAGGATGGCTCGACCCACGCTGGTAGGCCGATATCGAGTGATTTGTGTAGTCGTGGCTTAATCCAAGACCCTAGGGAATGCCTCGCAGGTCTCCGATGGTGCTGCTGCGGTTGTTCTCACTCGCCGATCGGTCGCCAGACGGCTTGGCCTCCCTATTATTGGCAAGTACGTCGCTGCTGTGGCGGTTGGTGTCCCTCCTCGGATCATGGGTGTGGGGCCCGCGTACGCTATTCCCAAAGTGTTGGCAAAGACTGGCCTTTCCAAGGATGATGTAGACTTTTACGAGATCAACGAGGCCTTTGCATCACAAGTCGTCTACAGTGTCAACAAGATTGGAGTCCCATTCAGCAAAGTGAATGTTCACGGGGGCGCCATTGCCTTTGGGCACCCTCTTGGTTGTAGTACGTCGCTCTCGTTGTCACGATCAACGTTGTCTCATTCATTCATGCACGATTTTTAGCTGGTGCACGGCAAATCGCCACTGGTTTGAATATTGCCAAGCAGAGGAACGAAAGAATATTCGTAACGAGTATGTGTGTAGGTTCAGGCATGGGAATGGCTGCCGTCTTCGTCAGCGAGCACTGATGCATTGTCCATTACTCGTCTACGACCCATTTGACGCTGTGTAACCGTTACTGTTGTTCCAAACCGTTGTATTGTGTCTTCTCGGGTCCTATGCGTGCGGGGGCTGGGTACTGTCGAAGCCGGGTGAGTGGCACTGTCCAGCGAGCAACAGGCATCGCTCCATCACCAAGTACGGAATGGATTACTCTCTACAACTACACGGAATGTCTCTTCCAAACGGGCCGCCACGACCTCTTGGGCCATCGGGGCGATCTTGGGTGAAAGACGTCCTTCTCCCTGAGCGACTAGGATCAAGAATCTCCTGTAGGGCTGCTGACGACGGAGAATCCCAAACATCAACCTGCCAGGTGCAACTTTCGAACGAAAAGAAGAGGCGCTGGTCGTCCGCCACGAGAAAAAGGATTCAAGTTCACACGCACGGACCAGAGCATAAAGCCAAGTATAAAACGCGTGAAACACACGACGGGCCTCCCTACAGTCGACCTCGATGTGAAACCGGCGATGGTATGCTAAGCGCTACATCGACGGCAATTCGGGGCGATGGCCAACCGTCGAGAAGAGAGACGCGCAGGAACTGGGCATGCCGTTTTTCTTTACTTCGCAGTGGATTGAGCGGCTAATCAGCTCTTGATACATCTATTTTCTTTTCCGTTGTTCCTCTCCGAAAGAGTCGTGCTTCGGTGAACTTGTACAAGTAAGTCGGTAATACATCGAGAAGGGTGGCGACGGTGCTACTGAAGACAGGTGTAAACCTACCGTTCCTTAGGGAGGTGTGGGTATGCTCATTGACGTACCAGGGAAGATTGGGTTGATCTCGGAAAACATCGCATCGCATTGCATCGGTGTTAAGCAGCCGTTTAATGGCTGAACTTTAAGTGCAGGTGTAAGCTTGGTTATACAGTACGTCATTCCGGGTAGCTCGCCTCGCGCGTCACCATGCAATCAATCGGCGTGCATCCGAGCGAGCAGTGAATTAGGTGAGTCGTCGCCTCCTCGATCCATCGTTTTTTTTTTTCTCGTTACGGTTTGTCAGAACCCAGGGCACCATGACGCCACGGCGTGTTATTGGCGCTGTCATACTCCTCGGCCCATGCACTCAGGGCAGCATGTGTCTGTGCGCAGTCCCACGGCCGCTCCATGAGAAATGACATGTCGCACGGGTTAAATCCATGGGAGTATCGTTATCCGGCTCCTGTCCGAAACCAAACTCACCGGAGCTTCAGGACGGGTCTCCTCGCCGTTTGATAGTTCCGGGGACCGGATCGTCCATTTCTCGGAGCGCTCTTTTCCATTCTGCCTCATCGTTTACGCGGAATGGATTCCATTCGACTGCTTCGGCGATGATCCGTTCGAGAGTTGGTTTCCATGACGCACGCCGTTTGGCGACCCATCGAATGGAACTTGGACCGTGACGCCACTCGTCCTCTGACTGGAATGATCCAACCACGGAGATTTGCAGCCGTTTGTTTTTGCTGGCACGCTCGAGCCTGTCCTCACTTCATTAGGATGTGTGAAGGTGCCCTCCACCCATCCACGCGTCCTCGAAGCCGCATCAATGAAAGATAGATAGGCGAAATTTATTGAGCTTCTCAAAAGGATCCGCCATTCTACACTCCCCATCGCAAAAAGGTAACGCTCTTTCCCTGTTTTCGCAATCGCAGGAGAGGACACGTCGCGCGCAGCGCTCTCTTGGCGTGATCCTGTTGTTCATTCGCTGTTTCTATCCCTTTTTTCTTTATTTCCGGTATGAAAGGGACGTCGTTTCGGTCTTTTGTTCTACATTGCAATGCATTCGATCTCACAGGCGAACGTCGAGAAACGCGGGACGCGTTCTCTCGTTGCTCTCTTCGAGGACGATGTGGCGCTGCCTTGCACCGCTGTTGTCCGCTTATTTTGACAGGAAACAGGGCACGTGCATGCCCGGGCCGCCCGTGGCAGTGCTGTAGCTGGGGGCCACTCATTTTTTGACCGGAATCGTCCCGTTTTGGAAAGTGCGACTCGGACCAGGCACGATCAAGATATAGACCTCGGTCGCGGACGCGGTCGACTGAGTCAGCCCCAGCCTCTGCTTATCAGCGCAACGCCGCACGCGCGTCTTTCTCCTGGGGACGCAATCGATAGGTCCTACTGCATCCGCGAAGTGGGCCCAGGGCCTTTTCTCCAGCACGGCAGCACATCACCGGCGGTGCGGGGAACGCAAGAAGGAAAGGCGTGCGTTCACAGGCGTCACCAGCATCACCCTCTGCTTTGATATCGGCGTAGTGTGTCCGATCAAAGGTCAAAAACAAGCGCAAAAGGACGGGGTCCACGGACTACGTACGCCCAATCGAACGACCCTTGGTCGCGCACATTTCATCGCGGCCTATCTATCGGTTGGACCCGATCGTTGGCACTGCGTTCCCTTTCCTAGGCCGTGGGTTTCTCCGGGGGCTATCGTCGTCGTCTTTAAAACGCTCGGTCCAACCAACTGGGTTCGACTTGCGTCCGCCACAGTGCGCCCAACGACAGCAGGCACACCGTAAAAGTGGATATTGAAGATCCACATCTGAGCAACGGCCGATGATCACCCCCCGCAGAGCCCCAACCCCAGCCCCGACGCCTTCCCCCCTTTCCCTTTCCCCTGGCCTAGTGTGGGATCCATCATCGCCCACTATCAACCACGATGCGGCTTTTCCCAAACCGGCGAACCAGTGGCGTAGACCCCGCGAGTTCCAGGGCTGTTATCACGGGCGAAATTCTCGAACGGGCGGCAGCCTGTCCCAGGGGCTATTTGGGTTCAACCCGACCGTCGAATTGACAAATTCCCGGGGCTGTCGGTGGGGCCTATCGCGCGCCCGCAGCGAGAGTCACCTCTATCGCTCTGCGTGGTGATAGGGAGGGAACCCGGGGTTAGATCGCGCTCCCTCCCTCTCTCTCCCCCTCTCCTTCGATGCACGTCCGACGGAACCCTTGCACACCGGTATGCAAGCACTATCGCATCGATTTGCCCGCAGTTCAGGTGCGTATTTGGCCCCGTACATCTTCTCTTCTGTTCCTGCATGGCCCCCACTTGATGCACCGGCAGGAAACACGCACCGTGCCCTGAGATCAGACCGAGGACGTGTGGGCGGGTTCGGCGGAAAAATCCAATAGCCCCGCAGCCCCTTCTGTCCGTCACCTCTTTGAATGCCGGAGACACATCCCCCGCCCAGCCACGCCCGCAGCGCCCGGGGTCGTTGGTGCCTCATGCGTAACAACAGACGGGGGGCGTCCTCCGTCTCTCGGCGATGCGCGCGTCCATCAATCACGCGCACGCTCTGAGGGTGCTTCTGCCACGGCCGGACCAGGTGATACGCCGAACGCGAGACCTCCTGATCATTTCTGCCAAACGATTGGATGCGATCACTGCGGACGACCCATCGTCATATTTCCTCCTTCTCCCTTTTTCCCCTTTCTTTCCCTCGGCTTCGGTGTGCTTTGCGGCAAGGGTCCGATTTGCAAATGTTTCGAGGACGTTCCGTCAACACGGACGGTGCGTGGATCAGATAAGGGTCGCTCGAGAAGCGGTCTGGCAGCGGACATGGCCGAGGGGCATAGCACTGGTATTACGAAGCTATCGGATGGCGTTCATGTCGACGCTGGCCGTTTCGCTCGCCCGATCTCTCTTTGGGTTCCATGAAACCGGAACGCAGCGAGGGGGCTTACCGGCGCACGTCCATCGCCTCGGGATGATGTGGCTCATCATTATTTCGTCCGGCATACCGTTCATCGAAGTCGCCTTTTTTACATACGCGCGCGCGGTTCATATGGAAAGTCGAGATAAAAAGGACGGCCCGGCAGTGCTACAGCCGATGTAGAAGCATTAATATGGCTGTTTCAGTCGCTGTCTCTTTCGACAAACGAACGCAGGCCGGCCGGTGGTGGCGCGTAGAACAGACCTGTGCGCGTCACGGCGCACGTTCCGTTCCGCAGGCAAGCCCTGAGGGAAAAAAAAAATGCGGCACGAGGCGCTGGCCGCCGAACCCAGTCTGACTGGGGGGTGGAGCTCCAGCTTCATCGGAGGTGACGCGCTCAAACGACGCACCCATATGAACGACCTTATGGCGATACGTTCAGCTGACGAGTGAACACTAATAGGGTCTGCTGTGTGTGTGGACTTGACTCGGCGGTTATACAAATGAATGACGTGATACGCGAGACAGTGGTTGAACTTTGTGTACAACCGGTCCGTAGTGCGCCCCATTGAGTTGGACAGGGCTAGCCGAGAGAGGAGAGGAGGGTGTGGTCTGTGGCGACACCACTGCGTCCTTGTGATCAGTCACATCGGTGTTGGATGCTTAGGCCCGGTTTCGCCACAGAGGCCATGAGTCCCGCCTGACGTCGTCAAACGATCGTGATCCAGAGAAAGGCACGCCCGGATTTGGCACCGACCGGCCGGGTCGGATAAAAAAGCTGTATTAACTTTAGTTTCCTGTTTCCCAACGGCATGCATGTCCCAAACGCTGTTTCTCTCTCGTGAGATCGCGATCGGAGGGAAAAAAATAAAACAAAATAAACGGATGGCTGCGGAAAGGAGATAAGAAACATTATACTGCCCCGCACAGCAATTCCGCGAAATGATACACGCCTCAGGTGCGTGGTCCGCTGTGCACCACTGCGCGTGATAATAGAGTTTTTTTTTTCTCCTCGCGTTTTCTGTTTTCTGTTTCTTTTTCTGTGCTTCGCCGCGCACAAGACCACGAACATCGGACCTGTTTGGAACGGGCGTTTCCACGGGGGGTAACACCGTTCAGGGGCGTCGGCAACGTGCTCACGATGTGGCCACGCACGGGCGCAAGACCGAGATTCGTTGGGCGTTCCCAAGTTCCTCTATCGCCGTCATGGTGCTACGCGAGGTCCCTGAATGAGCCAAGAGGCCTTTGAGCGAACGTTGAACACGTCACGTTGAGGCAGCACTCGCGTTAGGTGGTGGGAAAGAGATGCCTGTTCGGCCCAATGAAGCGCGGGCTGATCCAGTCGCTCGTCTGGGCACGCAGCGGGAACCTAATCGACGTGCGTGCGGCGGCGCGTATGGGGGGGAACAATATCCAATGTGACGCACCGATCCTCCACATCTCTCTTTCTTTTTCACCTGGGGATTCTTACATGTACATGTACGTCTGTGCTGCAAAGACGGAGATTACGGTATCGAGGCGTCGGCGATTTGTAAACAAAAAACGTCTTCTGCGCCTAACCCTGATAGGCTTTGCGGAGAAACGGCTAGGGGACTGGACGCGCCTCGTCATCGGCCCACCGGGCAACTAGGCGCCGAATGGCGTGCGTCGCAGTGTGGAGCGTGTCGCTCGACGGCAGTCTAGCGGGCGGGTGGTCGGCCGCGTCAGCCTGCGAACAGGACCGGCCGGGGGGTGCGTAGATTGCCGGACGAGGACGAGAAGACGAGACGGCCAACTCGCCGAGCGAGCCACATGCTACCCGAGCGCTGCATGGGCAGCAACATGGATGAAAACGGGAGCCAGGGCAGGTGGTGACGCGGCACGAGCGTGGTGTGGTCGGACATTATCGCAGTGCCTCTGGGATCATGTGCCTGTGGTTACCATACTGACGGACGACTGAATGGACGGCGTCGCATTTGGAAACGACGTTCGAGGAGGCACATGACGATGATCAAAGACCGCTTCGCTCGTGCGTGTCGAGCAAGCGGGCCAACAAATGGGCGCGACGGAAGTGTGTCTGCAGGGCATGGAAGCGAAGAAGAGGAAGACGAGGACCTGGTGGTGGGTCCAAATGAAGCAAGTCTTGTCCAACGTGCATGGATTTCATGATCCGGGAAGTAACGGCGCGCACCGCAACGCCATCCGGTCGTCGCGGGTGTTCGGACATGAAAGGATCGATGATCGTGTCGACGGCGGGCGGGAAAAAATTTGTTCAAGGACGCGCGAGAGGAGCGCTGGGCGTTCAGCTGGCACGGACGGAGCGCGCACACACCGCACACGAGGGCGCACAGCAACTGCCGCCAGTGCCACGAGCGAGGCGGTGGACCGCGCCCCGCAGGCTCAGTCGCAGGCCAGCCCGCGCGGGGGTCGCTGTCGGTGTTCTCCTCTCCGGAGATAGACGGACTCATCATCGTGTTACCGAAGATCACCCAGGCAAAAGCCAAATCCACACCCCGTTACGCAACGCCAGTCCGTCGTGCCTCGGTGCGAGTCCGTCACCGCGCCAGCGCGAGGAGGACGCACGTCGATATTTATATCCCCGAGGCACTCGACACGCAGGCCAATCTCGCTGGAACTTGCCGCCAGCCGGAAGATGCCAAGGTAGAGTTTATTACTCGAACCTGACTGTGTGCACAGGTCAGAAGCGTCATTTGACCGGCTTTTCTCTCCTGCATGTCCCGAACGGGTCTTTCCTGTCATCCGGACTTTTATTAAGACCCACTGACCCACCCTCGGCTCGCTTATATATCGGTGCTGCATGCCGCATCGCCCGCCAATCTCTCGAGCAACTTTTAAGTCGCTGGCGGCCCTTCCGGTTCGTGCATTCCACTCTGCCTCTTTTATCCACGCCTCCTCGCCCTGCTGACCCCCGTCCCCATGGACCCGGACAGACACTTGCCCTTTCCTGGGCGCAGACACCCGCCTGCCATGATGTCGCCCCCCGCGCCTGACCCACACGCGCGTCCCATCGCACCATCCGCGCAGCCCCTGCTCCCCTCCATCCGCCAGCTCCATCCCTATCTCCCTCCCTCCGGTGCCACGCCCTCGCATCTCCCCGCCCAGGATCCACCGCCGTACGGCTATCCCCTTCCCGGCCCTTATGCCGGTCCTTCTGGATCGACAGATCCCCATCCCGCTCAGCCGGTCCCCCAGAGCAGCGTCTACCACCGAGGCGAGGGCCCCGACTCCGAGCTCGAGGGCGAGGCCGAGCAGCCTGGGCCGGCCAAGAAGAAACGGCGGCGCCAAGCCCTGAGTTGTAACGGTACGTTCTCTCAACACGTCACCCACGTGCTCGTCCTCGACGCGGACGTCGATCTGCGCCTCTCCTCGGTCCCACTCGAACCTGACCATCCGCTTGTACAGAGTGCAAGCGGCGCAAAATCAGATGTGACAGGTGCGGCATTCAACACCCCATCCGTCTCCCCAGAGCGCTGAGGCGGCCTTTTCGCCAGAGCACAACCCTGCGGCCCTTGCACACGACGCGGCGAACAGTCGAAATGTCAGTGGCGCACATTGGAGCCCGTGTATGTCAAATAAGCTTGGCGTTCATTTCGCCGGTGGCACTCATTTCCATGCCCCAGGGACAAGCATGTCACCCGCGAAGAATACGACGAACTCAAGTCGCGCTGCAGGGCCGAGCACGACGAGCTCAAGGCGCGCTTGGACCACCTGCAAGGACTCGTCGAGCGCTTCTTCTCTGCTCCATCGGGTCCCGTCAGCGTGCCCGTGTATCCAATGTCGGCCGACATGTCGGGTGGCGCCCTGCCGTCCGAAAGCATGTCCTATCACGGTGCTCACCCACCAACGGGACCAGTGCTCTACTCCCCCGCCGTGCCACCGCCGCCTTCATACCAAGGTGATCACGTACCCGGCCGTCCACAACACCCATTAAACTCCCTTTGCGTAGTTACAGGAGCGACACACCCGGCCTCCTCGCTCCCTCAAACTCCCCTGCCTCCTCCAGGGGGCAGTGGCGGACCGAGCCACGTCCGACGGACATCGGGCTCCGAGACCAAGTCACCCGTCACGCTGAGACAGTCACCGCTCTCCCTCGCCTCCATCACGTCCCCGTTCAACACCGACACCCAGCCAAAAAACTGCCGCGCGCAGACGCTCAACTTGCCGGGCGAGCGTCTGCGCCGAGTGCTGGTTCGACTTCTTCCTCGTCCTCGCGACGAACGGAAAGGCCTGGCAACGTTGTGCTGCGGCACGGGCACGCGCCCCCTCTCCATCCAGCCGCGATGGAGCATCCGCATGCGCCCACAACAGCAACGGCGGCAGCGGCGACAGGTGTCGGGGACGTTCCGATGGAAGGACCGGGTGGTGGGTCTTCCTCAGCCGTCGCACTTCATTTACCCGGACTGTCTTCGTCGCGAGGGCGATATGGAGAATCGGGCCCTGTAGGAGGTCTCCCCGGGCTTGGATCAGGCGGCCGAGATGCGAGAGAGAGTAGAGACGCGAGGCACGGCCCTCCCACTACGGAGCGCTGAACCGCTGCCAACCAAGAGAAATATGTCTTGATCGAGAATCCCCCATTCTTCCTCCCCACTCCCCTTCCCCCCTCTTCCCCTGGGGGCATATAATGATTAATCACGTTTGCATATCGGATGCATGGGACTGATCCCTTATCAGATCTCGGATTTACCGATCCAACTGGGTCCCTTCCTCCTCCCTGTATGATCAGTCACACGTACGCACACACACTCCAGAGAGTTTACGACGGACACGCGTTTTACAAAGCCATCTGTACAAAAATACTTTTTTTTTTTTTTTTTCCTCTTCTTCGGGTTGCCAATTCATTTGCACGGACATGAAACCTTCCTGTGTTGTACTTTTTTTTCTCTTTTCTTTTACGCCCCAACCCCCCATCCTCCCTTTTTCATGCCCACTCAAACTTCGTTCACATCAAAGTTCTCCGTCCCGTCAAGGAATCACTTGCTCGTTTTGTTCAACACGTTTTTCTTCTTTTACGACAATGTAGCATTCTGATCTCAAACTTTTGTTACCCCGACAGAATCATTGATATCCCCCTGGGCGCCGCTACGCGGACGATTAGCTACGCATACCCGTGCACATCATGTCCCTTGCTGTGTAGCAGATAATCCACCATCTCATCCCTAAAATGTGCTCGATGACCAGGGAAGCGTGAACAAAAAAAAAAAAACCCTCCCCAGCTACTCCCAGACCAGCTTGCCCCGATCGTCCACCGCGGCGCGCATCCCACCGCTCGGCGGTCGTTTCCCTCCGCCCGTCCCGCTCGCCCCGTGGTGTGCCTGCTCCATGATCCGAAGCCGCTCCAACTCGCGCTTGTGTCGCGCGAGCCCTTGGAGTCGTGCCGCCTCCGCTTCAGCCTTGGCAGACTTGGCGAGCTCACGCCGGCGTGCGTTTTGCCGTTGTCTCTTGGTCATTGTCTCCGTCGGCGTGGCACCGGCCGCCGTCGAGGTCGTCGTGTTCGTGATCGTGGTGATCGTCCGTGCCGGTCCTAGACGATTTTTTAAAAAAAAAAATTCACACACGCGTTCGTCGTGCACGCGGCGGGGGAGCGTCCCATTTAAAAATCATGAGATTGAAAGTAAAAATTTAAAAAAAGCATGGGTATCGGACTGACCGGTACGGTGCCGACTCTTGACAATGTCCCACTCGCCTTCGTCTTCTTGGTCGGCGTCGTGCACGAGCAGGCTGTCTTCACCAAAGTCGCCAGAGTCGTCCCACGACGACGGGTCCAACACGGCACTCTCGTCTGCGTGGGGCTGCTGGACCCGGATGACGCGTGACAAGGTGGGGTGATCCGGCTGTTCCAACATGCTAACAGGAGATGCAAGCAATGAACGATCAGCACCCACATCGTTCGGAAAAGAGGAAGATATAAAAAAAAACAGGCGAATCACCGCCGTTCGGTCGAAAAAAAAATACCAGAAAAGAAGTTTAAAATAAATCACAGAAGACGGAACCGAAGATGAAGGACGTACTCCTCCACGCCTGTCTTTTCCGGTCTCGGAGCGAGTTTCTCGGCGAGAGTGCGCGGCGCAAGGTCTACACGTGTGTCACGTCCACCGTTCACGATGCTCTCGATAGTGCGCTCCACAACGGGCGAACCGGCGCTTTCTGTCGAGGCCAGATCGCTGCTCATGACGTCCGTCGCATCCACAGGCTGCGCGGTCTGTCCATCTCCAGACCTGGAGGATCGGTGGCGATGATCGACGTGCGTCCACGAGCCGTCCGTGTCGAACGAGAGGTGCAAAGGACGGCTCTCACGGGCTGCGTGAGACGGCACATGCGCACCCTGCTGCTGCATGTGGGACTCGGACGGCGGTGCAGGCCTTGTGCTCGCACGCATGCTCCCTTTTCTTGCTGCGCGGGCAGACGCCGACATGGACGCAGACACAGACGGCGGGGCGTCCGTGTCCGTGCTGTCGATGGCGCGCGGGGCGCCGTGCGCCGCGGTGGTGGCCACTTTCTTGCCCGTCTTCGACCTGGCGTCATCCCCGACACTGTCATCTCCACCCTCCGTCTCCTCTTCCCCTTCCGCACCCCCTCTGTCGCGATCCTGGGCCTTGCTTTGATGCAGGTTCTTCTTCTTCTTCTTCTTCTTGTTTGTCTTGTCCTTGCTCTTGTCACCGTCCCCGGGCTTGGACGTCGTCTCGGTCCCGGCCCGAACCAGCGAATGTGGTGCAGCAGCAAGATCAGCTTCGCGAGGCCCGACCTCAAAGGCGCCTGGTACGGCATCGTCGCCAGTCGTCTTCGGCGGCAGCGGGCCACCCCGGACCGCCTCCGTCTCCCTTCCCTGCCCGCTCGCTTTACCTTTATGCCTCCGCGCGTCGCCCTCCAGCTTTCCGCTCCCGTCCGCACGGCCGTCGTCCGACTCGTCACCACCAGCCGCACCGCGCCGCTTTCGGTTCCTCGCCTTGCGTGGCCCAGACAACGCGTGCCCACCACGCGTGACCCCCGCCGCCCCACCGCCCACGTCGGCGTTCGCGTTCGCGTCTGCTGGCACCTCGAGCGCATGTGGCCGCGTCTGCGCCCCCGTATCGGTGCGCGCGCGGGCGGCCCTCGCCACGTCCGCCGGGGTGTGGGCATCCGTACCTCCTCCTCCTCCACCACCACCAGTCACCGACGCACCCCGTGCCCGTTGGCTGTGATAGTAAGCATACGCCGCAGCGACGACGACGACGAGACCCAAGCCCACGCCAGCTGTCGTCGTCGAGGGCGACGGTGGCCACCTGTCGTTTGTCTGCGTTGTCATCGCGGACGAGTGATGTAGGGAGGAAACGAGAGCCGGGTCAAGGGAGTGACGTGCGCGTCGCGTGTGGCGTTCAACACGCTGCTACTACTCGTTTCTTGTTCGGGCTCCGGCGGCCCGTACGCTCGCGGGATTGATCGGTTAACAACCGGGCCGGATGGCACAGATATAGTGCGGGCCGATTCACAACATGCGCATACAATCCGCTACACACTCGTCGTCATATACAGCGTATGTAAACAGTCCCCAAACCAAAAAAAGATAAACAGGAAAAGAAAATAATGGTGGTCAAGAGAAGAGACATTAGAATGTATCATTCAAAACTACACTGTAACAGCTTAATATAGTAGTGATGAAAGGAGCACATTCATAAAAAAAAAAAAAAAAAAAAGAGGGGAGAGATATAAACATATATACGTAGAAACTTTAAATGGTGAGACTTGAGGGATGGTGTTGCTATACATACCACGTATGCATGATAGATGGTAGAGATGTACACAATGTTGAAGGGAAAAAGATCGTGAATCACTGCGAGGAGTAAGCAATCGTCAGAACCATAGGGCGAGGGGGCACCCAAGAAAAAAACACTAAGGTCATCCCACCAGATTTTAGAATGCCTCGGAATGCATCGAGGAATGCATCGAGAACCGCATGTTGTCTGACATGAGCTCCTCCGCACCGTTGATGTGCAGCGTCCCGCCTGCTCTCTCGCTCCGATCCAATAGGTCATTCCATATATCCACTTTTTCCTGCTCGCTCAACGGCGGTCGGCGGGTAGCCCCGAGCTCTCGGAATGTGAACTGGGTGCGCGTCCGTGGAGACGCATCTTGCTCTCCTGATCGTCCGAGTTCAGAAGACTCGGATGAAGGTCGTGCGGTCATGTCGCTGTGTGCACTCGGTGTTCGGTCCATCTGTCGTGCAAACCCAACGCCGCCGTCCACCTGCTTGGCCACTATCGAATGTGAAGGTGAGCTCGTCGTGCTCTCTCTACGTTTCGAACTCCGCGTCGGTCTCGGCGGCGGTGACAACGACACGGTCCCGTCCGCCATCCGTGGCGGTCCAACACCAACGCCGTGGTGTTGATACGACGCATGTGGGCTTCCAGAAGCACACACGGACGTGGAAGACGGTCGCGATGACGCACACGAAGATGACTCGCCTGGACCCGTCGTCAGACGACGTGGTGATGGCAACGGTGTATGATCACCCTCGGGGTCCGGGTTCCTCAACCCTGCAGGAACGGAGGTCGACCGTCGAGGGGATCGGGGAACCTTGCCACTCTCGACGTGGTCTTCATCTAAGCGTAGCTGTTCAATTGGCGCAATGATGTGCCGATGGAGCGCGATCTCTTGTGTGCGGGATGCTGCCACACCCTCACCATACGAGGAAATCGAGGAACGTGCTGAATGGGTCTTGTGAAAGAAGCGCGTCGAGGCGACGTCGGATGAGTTGGACGACGAGGATCCAATTGCTGTGCCGACAGCCATTTTATTCGGTGCTGTGTGGTCCTTGTCGTGCGAAGACGATGACTGATAGGACGGCGTCAATACGAGCCCGCCGTCATGTCCGCCCTGGCTCACCTTCTGTAGGAGCTCTTTTGGAATAGCGGGTACGGGTGGGACGGCCTTGTCAGAAATGAGCCGATCCCGTAGACCCCCCGTGCTGATCCGCCGCATCAACCGCAAGAGTTTTCCGCCGTCGGATCCGGCCGCCTTTTCAGACTCGGGTCGCGAGCGACCCCCAGTGGGACTTGACCACACGTCATCTCCCGTATTCGGCACGCCATCCATGGACCGTCCCTTGGTCCGCGTGCCAGACTTGTCGCTTGCCCATATCTCGTGCAAGCTAGGTCGACCTTTTGAGTGTCCTGTCTCACGCGCTGGCAATTCCTCTGATGTGACACCTTCCCCTTTGGCTTTTCGCCACCTACTTGAGACCTTGCGTGTGATACTGCGGCCACTTGGGTCGGACGCAGACGGCTGGTGGGAGGGCGTGATGCGGGACATGGAATTGAAGCGTGGATCTGCCTCCAGCCCGTTGCCTGCCCGCACACGGTGCTCCGACGAACCCAGGGTGGCGGAATAAGGCGATTGGGAGTGCTCCGAGTGATCTCGATCGTAGCCACCGTGGTGGGACGCACTGGACCTCATCCGGGCATCAATTGATAGTCTTGGAGGGCTGGGAGTGTCGTCGCGATGCAGTTCCTGCTGTTTGTAGGCTTCGACAACGGCGCCGGCGGGGGTCAAGGGCGCTTGGGTCGAGTGGGGAGTGCCTTGATTGGGAGATAAGGGAGGGCGATCTGCGTCACCCTGCTGTGTACGTGTAGAAACGCTCATGCCACGCTCTCGGCCCCTGAACAGCTTGGCAGAGCCGCTCGGGCGGCGTCTCAGTACGTTGCGCGTTTTAGGTTCTCTCCCGCGAGGTGTGACAGGAGTTACGTCGCGGGCCGAGAAGTCGAAACTATCTTGACTGGTTGGGGCAACAGTGTCAGTTTGGAAATTGTAGATCCTGGCAACTGCTTCACTCGCATATCGACGGTGTGAATCCATCGGTGAACTTGGAGCGAGACTGGGGCTAGACGTGTCAGCGGCAGCAAGGCTGCCCGAGACCTGCAGATTGGGAGGGCGTGGTTTCCGAAGTGCCGTGGCGGGTTTGCCAGTGGCTGGGGGGACCTGAAACGGGCGAGAAGAGACATGATTGTCCCGAGGCGGGGTGAAGGAACTGAAGGAGAAACGAGAGAGAGATGGGGGGGTGGGTCTGGAGAGCAAGTTTTTGATGCTCGTGGTGAAACGAGAGTGGGACCGCTTGTGGTAGTCGGACGGCCTGTCTGCGGCATTACTAGCGATGGTGAGGGTCGACGGCGAGTGGGGAGCGGTCGAAGGCCTGTTTGACAAATGACGGGAGGGGCCTTTAGGAGGGAAGCGTGATAGCGACGGGTGAATGTCTGATTCCGTGGTGGAGCGGGTCCGCGGGGAGAGGTGATGGGAGGAGCGGGAGGAGGGCGATCCGTGGATGGGAGATGGGGATGACAAGAGGCCGAACTCGGACCGATAGCCTGTGCTGGGGGCTGATTCGGACGTGGCTGACGAAATTGAACCGGGGAAGAGGCTGTACCCGGTAGAAGGCGAGGTCATGGGGGTTGAGTGGGCACTGGTTGAGTGAATGGCATGTGTCGGCGCTGATGGGGTAGGGAGATCGTCGTGAAGGGGACACGTGAAGGCGAGGGATTGAGAGGACAAGTTGGGATCATGGGCATGACGCTGGTACAATCTGCGGGGTCTGTCTCTGGGGGAAGCAAGGTCGTCGGTGGAGTGAGACGCGCTGCGCCTGCGGGGACTGGAGGCTCGGGGCGGAACAAACATGATGATCTGGGGGATAGAGTGGGTCAGTGGGGCAGGGCGGGAACACGGGGGCCCACGCACGGAGATGATGCAGAGAGCCTAGAAACGAATGGGCAGCAGTGGCCTGCAAATGATGAGTGGGACTGGACGGGCGGCAAGAGTGCGAGGACATACATGACACTCGCGACGGCGGACGGAAAAAAAGGCCGGAAGGCAGACGTAGGGTGCCAAAATGGGGCAGCGAGTGGCAGGGATATAAAGTTACTTGGCGTGTGATGGGGCGATAAAAAGCGCTGAGGAGATCAAAGGAAGGTATTAATAACGAGTGTGGGTCGGACGTGCTGCGAACGCGCGGACGATGAGTGCGGGAGAGAACAAGGCGAGCGTGCGACGGACCAGCAGCGCACAGACGAGAGATCGGACGACAAAACAGAGCGAGCCAAGCGAGCGAGCGAGCGAACTGGCTGGCTGCCACTGGCGGGGCGGATTACGTAACATGGGATCATGTGCTTCCCCCCTTCCCTCTCAGGATCGGTGATGCAACGCTAATCCCTGCTGCTGCTGCTGCTGCTGCTATATCAGCCTCGCCCGGCGCTCGCCGCACTGTCCCCGCCATGGCCTTTTCACCAGACGTCTCGCCGCACCAGCCCCCGCACGAGCAGCCGACGATTGGCATCATTGGCATGGGCGCCATGGGCACCCTGTACGCCAGACATCTCTCCGACGCTGGCTGGAGAAAGTACGTCCCCGTCTTGCCCTGTTCGACTCCCGCTCCAACCCCCCAAAGCATCTGCGTCTGCGACCTCCCTGAAAAGTACGAGTCGCTGAAGCACACCTACAAAGGTTCCTGACCCCAATCACGGCTAGATGCGTCTCCTTCTCACGTCTGTCTGCCTAGACACGCCTGGAATCGCCGTCCACACAGACGGACACGCCGTCTCTCGGATCTCGGACTTTGTCATGTACTCCGTGGAAGCCGAGTTCATCGACCGCGTCGTCCAGCAGTATGGCCCTTGTGCGTTCCCTGCCTGCCCGTCCCGCTTCCTGCTCACGGTCCTCCCAGCGACCAAGGTCGGTGCCATTGTCTCTGGCCAGACCTCCGTCAAGGACCCAGAAAAGGCCGCCTTTGAAAAGTATCTCCCGGCCGACGTTCACGTCGTCTCCCTGCACTCCCTCCATGGGCCGACCGTGTCTCCCGTCGGCCAGCCCCTCGTCCGTCCTCCATTCCTGTGCCTTCTTCCCACGACCCACACCGGTCCTTGTTCGCTTTAGGTCATCATTCAGCACCGTGCGCCCGATGAAGCCGTCCGCATGGTCGAGAACATATTCAGGTGCTTCAAGTCCCGCTACGTTTACCTCACCTATGAAGACCACGACCTTGTGACCGCCAACGTCCAGGCAGTCACCCATGCTGCCTTCCTTACGTACGTCGTCCTCCATCATGACTATCCCTTCACCAACGCCCGTTCATTCCTCTCACGCTAGCATGGGCACAGCTTGGGCTGCCTCACGTTCATACCCCTGGGAACAAGGTCAGTACGTCGGCGGCATCGAGACCGTCAAGGTCAACATCGTGCACCGCATATATTCCAACAAGTGGCACGTCTACGCTGGTCTCGCCATCTTGAACCCCTCCGCCAAGGCTCAGATCGACACTTACGCTTCTAGCGCCACTGACCTCTTCAAATTCATGATCGCCGGCGACCACGCCGCTCTTCGACAGCGCGTCTACGCCGCCCGAGAGAAAGTCTTTGGCGTCAAGGAGCACGAACAAGGCAGATCCACGACCATCTTCCTCACCGAGGACGTCCTCGACCAGTTCACGATCGGTGGAAGCTCCAAACCCTGTGGGTCTCCCACCGGCAACTCCCATCTGTCGCTGCTCGCCATGGTGGACTGTTGGGCCCGCCTCTCCATCCAGCCGTTTGACCACCTGGCACTCGCGGCGACGCCCGTATTCCGGATATGGATCGGCGTTGCCGAGTATCTCTTTCGCTCCGTGGCGCGTCTGGACGCGGCGATCCATGCTGCACTCCACGACGTGACACATCGATCGCATGATTTAGAGTTTGTCGTCGCCGCCCGGGGATGGAGTCAGTGTGTCGCGTTTGGCAACTTTGAGCTGTACAAGACCAGGTTTGCACAGACGGCCGCGTTCTTTGAATCGAGGTTTGAGGAAGCGAACAAGATTGGTGGTGCGATGATCAAGGCGATCTCGGAGAGCACCACCGCAGCGGGTTAGAAATGTAGCATAGCCACAGTACTCACGTGACACATGGTGATTCGCCGATCGGTCGGTTGTGTAATGACACGTTTCAGTGATGGCCATGCACGACCTGTCCTCGAGCGTCCCGTCCCCCACCTCGTTCGTGCATCCGTTCCAAAACGCGACTGGCCTTTTGGTCGTCATCCCGGACAAGATCGACGTCGAGGAAGAATCCCAGTTTTACGACCAGCTCTGCGACGTGCGCACACCTCTAACTTTAATTTTTCATCAAGGAAACGGTGGGAGCTGACGAAAGCCCTGGATCCCTCCACCGGACAGGAACCAGACGGCGGCGCCGCATCGCGCCCCGCCTCGCTCTACCGCTCCCAGCGCCCACCCTCGGTATTTTCGCACGACATATGGCTCGGCGACAACCTGGGCGAGAGCCACGCTTTTGCGCGGGACGTCCAGATAAGCGGCTGGACCAACGTCGGCGATCAGCTCGGCGGTGCCTACGTTGGTGCGTCTCTCCGTTGCCTTGATGCTGCGTGTTGCCCGTCGTGGGCTGACACGGCGTGGGTGCCGGACAGTGTATGATTGTGTCATACGAACAAGAGAGGTCGGTAGCCGTTTCATCCCTCTGGCGTCTTGCGTGCCATGCCACCATTTTCTCATTCGGACGACGCTCGCAGAGCACGACGATCCACGCACACAAACGGTACAGCGCCTTTGTCGAGCTTTATCGCGCTCTCCGGCAGAGTCTACCTGTACGTCGCCCCCCCTTTCTTTTCTGACTGTTATCGTTCTTGTGCCGTGGTGACCGATCGACGCGGACAGCGCCACCAACAACACTTTGTGCCCGAGCTGCCCCCCAAGTCGCCTCTCTCGCGCTACCGACCCGTGTTTCTGGACCACCGACGCCGACAGCTCCAGCACTGGCTCTCTGCCGTGCTGCTGCATCCCGAGATTGGCGCGTGTGAGGCGGTGCGGTGGTGGGTCATGGATTAATTCTCCCCCCTGAGACGGACCCTTGCCCTTCTTTGGCTCATCGGATTTTTTTAAATCTTATTTATTCATCTCTTTATTGCTTTTTATACGCTAGACAGCTGTCACTCGGACACGTCTTTTTGTGTGTTTTCTGGTGTTTCGGCGTTGTGACCTCCTGTCTCGCGTTTGTCGCCCCTGTGGATGTGAAAAAGGGACCAACTGGTCATGTGTCGGCCTCGCTCGTCCCGTCGACCGACCCGTCCGAGTCCAAACGTCGGGAAGGGGAAGGAGCTGCCTCTCTTTTCTGGTTGCCGGTGGGACAGCCCGATGCATGTTTGCACGCTGCGCCAAACGCGCTCGAGGCTTTCCGGGAGGGGTCCATCGCATTTGTTTCTGGTGGCGTGCGATGACAGAGGTGTCGGACGGAACGGCACGTCGTTTTCACGCTCCGCTCGTTTTACGCTTGGGCCTTGCACGTCCGAACCGGAGGATTCCGATGCCGTCTATCGCCAGGGGGGAGCTTTCCACGCCAACGTACCGGGGCGCCGCTCGCAGGCCTGCCAAAAGGGGGGGGGGGACATAACATCGAAGAAGAAGAAAAAAGGGAACCGTGTTGCGTCCCTCGGGTAGTCGCAGTCGCTCGACAGAGACAAGCTGTACATGCATGCATATGACGGTACCAGCGACGTCACAACGTCATGGGCGCCAGAGACGGTGCGTGCACGCGCAAAGTCTGACCCTGACATGGAGCGCACAAAGGGGGGGGGGGAGTTCGTATACCCGTTTGCCCCGCTCCAAGTTTCTCTTGGTCACGGCCCCAACCTCGAACGCGGAGGTGTTTTCATTTCAGGTCGTCACCCACGCCATACAGAAAGCGTCACGCGCGCGGCGTGCCTGGTTTCATCGAGAGAGAGGGGGGACCCCGATCCGGCGCGCGATGGTACACGAACACGCTCGAGACGACCGGGTGGTTCGCTTTTCAGCAG
>JBBPTT010000328.1:0-28950 GCA_038094175.1 Boletellus aff. lepidospora
CATAACGAGAGTCTCTTGAGTTCTATGAGCAAGACAGCAACGACAACAGGCCTCCTTTCCTCTTGACCTTTGCAGAGGTCAAGCTGCTCGGGATCACTGGGGTGCGTACCCGCAGTCCTTGTCCGGCAGTCTTCCTGACCCATCCCGTCTAGATTGGATTCTTCTTGGACGGTCTGTCTATCTGCTTTTCGTGACCTGATCTGTTGACTAAATTTGCCCCAGCGTACGACTTGTTCATCATCAACGTGAGTCTGTTATCGCACTCCTGTCGCTCACGCTTGACCGTCGCTGCAGCCCGTCTCGACCATGCTGCAATTCAGGCTGTACGGAGGCAAGGCCCTCCCCAACAACCTCTCTGGCCTGCTCAAGGCTTCTGCCAACATTGGCAGCGTCATCGGTCAATTCGCCTTTGGTACGCACTCGGTTGCTCTTTACCTCTGCAACGCTTCACGCGTCCTCTCCAGGTTATTTCGCAGATGCCCTGGGGCGCAAGGCAGTTTGTGAGTCCTTCTCTGTCCCTGCCCGAGAACACCGAAGACTGATCTCCCACAAGATGGAAAGGAACTGATGTTGATCATCGTCGCCACCATCCTCTGCATTTCGTGTCCTACCGGTACGTCCACAACCCCTGTCCTCGTCTGAGCGTACCCCAACGCATCTCTCTAGGCGACCTTTCTCCCAATGGGTCCCTGATCTACCTCTCCATGTTTCGAATCCTCTTGGGCATAGGTGTGGGAGGGGACTACCCGATGTCTGCATCGGTGACGAGCGATCGCGCCTCGATCCGCAAGCGCGGTACCCTGTTGGCATACATCTTCGCCAATCAGGGCTGGGGCAGTTTGGTCGGAAGTTTGGTCGTGCTCATCGTGTTGGCTTGCTACAAGCACGTCATGAATGACTTGGGCGAGACGTCCAAGGTTGACGGAGGTGCGTGACGCCTGCCGCGTGTCTTCAAGCCCGTGAGTGCTGATGCCTGGATAGTATGGCGCATCTGCATCGGTCTCTCGCTCATCCCTGCTTTCGGCACGCTGTACCAACGTCTGACGCTCCCCGAGTCGAAACGTTACGAGGAGGCGCAGCGCATGACCGCAGAGGCCGAGCTCAGGGAAAAGGAGATCTCAGACAAGATTACGCCCAGTGGATCCGACTATGGCGTCGACGAGGCACAACTCGAGAAAAAGGCCCACATGAGCGGTGAGCAACAGACCTCGTGCGCCCTCGCGGTCGGTCAGCTCACGCCGTCATCAGAATTCCTGGAATACTTTTCCGAGTGGCGCCACGCCAAAATTTTGATCGGCACCTGCGTCTGCTGGTTCTTGCTCGACATTGCGTACGTGTATGCTGCTTGTTGTCAACGGCACCGTTGACGGAACCGATGGATGACAGATTCTACGGCATCAACCTGAACCAGAACACCGTGCTCCAAGAGATTGGTTTCGCTGGCACGACGGGGACACCATGGGAGAAACTCTTCAAGATCTCCACCGGAAACATCATCATTACCGCGCTCGGATTCGTGCCTGGCAAGTGTTTCTGATAGTGCTTGTCAAGCCCAAACGATTTCCTGACTCGGAACACCGTTGGTCGCTAGGTTACTACGCGTCTGTACTCACGATCGAGAAGCTCGGGCGCAAGGTGATCCAGATCCAGGGCTTCCTCATGGCCGCACTGTTTTGTACGTCTCTCTCGGCCTGGCGTGTGCTTTGGCTGAGTTGCGTGTGTGTTTCAGTGGGCATTCTGGCGGGTCTGCTCGAAAAGGACAGGATACACGGCGCGGGATTCATCGTCTTGTTTGCACTCCTGCAGGTAAGACCGGGTGCTTGGTATCCCCGATCCTGTGCTAACGCCTCTGATCAGTTCTTCTTCAACTTTGGTGCGAACACGTAAGTCCTCCTTGGGTCTTCATTCCCGGTATCCACTGACGCTGTACTGCTTCGCGAACCAGTACGACCTATGTGCGTCATTTGCTTTTTGTTCATCTCGTGATTGCGGTGGACTGACGGCATTGCGTTGCAGTGCTACCCTGCCGAAGTGTTCCCGACCAAGTACCGCGCGCTCGCACACGGTATCTCTGCTGCATGTGGGAAAGCGGGCGCGATCATTTCCGCGCTCGTGTTCAACACGCTCACGTCGTCCATCGGTACAGCCAATGTTCTCTGGAGTACGTCGCCCCCGTGTTGCTGTGTGCGTGTGTGTGCTCACGTACGCGTCGCTTTCCAGTATTCTTTGCTTGCTGTATCCTCGGCGCTGGCTTTACCCTGTTGCTCCCCGAGGTGGCTGGACGGGATCCAGACGCTATCCTCGCCGCCGAGATTGCTGAGAAACGCCAACAGAGGGGGGTATGAAACGCGCTTTTTTTTTTTTTTCTCTCTCTTCTCGACCCCGCTCGAAACGTTGCCCGGCTTGGAACAAGGACTGGGCGGAATCGCTGGAAATATTTCCCTTTTTTAGCTACTTATTGAAAAAATACGCCCTACTTAGCATATGCGTCCCTTTTTTTGTTGTCTGGTGTCCCCTCCTTGTCCATCTTTTTTTTCTAACTCTTACATACAGGCTACGTACATACATATATACGTATATGTGTATGTACGATCCAATGAAACACACTCGATAAAGTGTCGCGAACGACGTCGCGTGCGGTCGATCGTTTTTTTCGCTTTCGTTTGCCTTTGCCTTTTTGGCGTTTCGGTCGTCCCACGTTTTGTGTTTTTGGCGTGTGACATGTGGCGTGGGTGTGTGTGGCGTGGGTGTGGCGTGGGTGTGACGCGGGACCGGCGCGCGGTCGCGAGCGTGTGCAACGCACGCACGTGTGTCTCAGGCTGGCACACCGTTCCCGGGCCCGCGAGCAGCATGACGGCGTGAAAACCGACACGCCCTGGCACAGCGCCGTCGACGTGGGTGTGTACTGTATCGCGTCCGCGTCCTGGGCGACTGTGCCCGCAGGCAGTGGGGGCGCGCGTGTCGTACACGGAGTCACTCGGGCGGGGGTCGATCGATCATGATACATGAATGGATCGCAGCAGCCTGACCACGCGACGTCCACATACGTGATCCAGAGGAGACGTGGCGCAGCCTGCGCGGAGCGAGAGAGAGAGAGAGCGGTTTAAACCCGACGTCCCACATATGTGATCCAGGGGGGACGTGGCGCTCTGGTCTCGCCAGCGAGAGAGGTACTTGAACGGCAAAGACTCACCCAAGCCATGCTACCCCGACGACCGGTGGGAGTTGTAATAGACAGCGCTGCGACCGGCCCCTGGAGGTCCTGGCGTGTGTGAGGGGGCAGCGCACCCGTGTGATGGGGGAAGAGAGGGGGCCTGACATTGTCGACTTGGCGAGAAATAAGAGTTTAGAATACGCTCTCATGGATGCGGGCAGTGTACTACTATTTTATTACCAATTTCCTAGTGAAAGTGTCAGGTACAACGAGCGCAATGACCCCATCGCGTATAGACGCGTAGAAAAAACAGTCGGGTTAGATGGATAGAGGCATAGTATCACATGAGGTCATGTCCGTAGAAAGGTGGGGGGCATCGCAGGAAACAAAAGTGGGGTGATTAGCAAGAGATGTGCAGGTGTCGCGAGGATAGGTAGAGGTTAAGCAAACAAGAAACAAGAATGTGAACATCAAGGAATGAAACGCAGCCAAGAACAGCATGATCACGAGTTCTATGCACTCCGAA
Source organism: Boletellus aff. lepidospora (assembly GCA_038094175.1). Classification (NCBI taxonomy): domain Eukaryota; kingdom Fungi; phylum Basidiomycota; class Agaricomycetes; order Boletales; family Boletaceae; genus Boletellus; species Boletellus aff. lepidospora. The sequence continues at coordinate 3,681 of JBBPTT010000328.1, forward strand.
CGGGGCCCAACGCTCGGCGTGCAGGCTCGTCTCGTTCGGCAATGACAGCCCCCGCACGTAGACCGTCTCGAGGGGCAAGGCGGACTTTCGCTGCCGCCTCTCTCCGCTCACGTGCCTCTCGAGCACCATCTTCCTTGGTGTCGGCCAGGTTCGAGGAGATCTCGCAGGCCGGTTTGGACGATACAGTCTCGCTATCAGGAATAGGCCAATTGTGCGTCTCGGCCCTCGGACCACTCTCTTCACCGTCCGATGGTTGGTGCTCGTCTTCTGATGGCCGAACCTTGACGCGCTTGTTGTCCAGGGTAGAGGTGCCTTCGCGACTACGATCCCGGGACCTTCGCTTCCCAGCAGAGACAAACAGCCTCTTTGGAGGACAGGCTTCGGTAGCTTCATAATCAGGGTGCTCCATAGGCAACTTGGAGGCGGCGACCACCTCGGGCGCGAGACCATACAGAGGATTGTGGAACGTGGCCTTTTGCCCACGGCTAAGAGGCAGCCTGGTGAGCGTGATCCTACGTGCACGTGGATGCGTACAACTCACAAGACATATGTGATCGTTGGCTTCTCCTCATGCGTGGGAGTAGGCGTGCCTTCTAGAACCGGAACTTCACCGACAACCTCTTCCTCATCGTCGCTACTGTCCCATCCCGAGCGTGCCGCGGCTTTTTCACTCGACTCGACAAGGAAGGGATTGTTGGGCGAATCGCGCTCAGGCAAGATTTTGGTCACCGCCGACTTGGTGGGCGTCTTAAACACGTCAACGACAGGCGACGAACCACGCACGAACAGCCTGCGTGGCGGCGTCACTGGAAGCAGATCACGTTCCACTGAAGAAGCGCGCGCAGGCTGGACCACCGGCGGCCTTCTCGACGGTGGCGGCGATACGGGGGCCTTGACACGGTAGTGGAGCAGAGCAGGCGACGGCGACTGTGCCTCCGTCTCTTCTGCCTCTGCCCCTTTCCCGGGCTTCTCCCTGTGGGACACAGCCCGGCCGGTCCAAAACGCGTTCTCGTCCTCCTCGTCTTCATCGTGGCCAGGGAGGACTCTAAGCGTGCGACGCTTTTTGCGATCGGGGCTCTCGCCTTCAGAGCATCCGTCGTCGTTGGGGTGCTCGACATCGCGTGTCGTTTTGGCCCGCTTGATGTGCTTGGCATCGTCACCGCTATGGTCGTGGTCCAGCTCTGAGCCGGTACCGTCCGAGTCAACGTGTGAGGCAAAAGAACGTGCACGGGTGCGTGAGCGTTTGTGTTTGGTGCGCGGTGGGGTCGGTAGAGACGCAACAGAGGTGGAACGTTTGAGTGCGCGCGAGCGTTGTTCGTCTGGGTCGCGCGTTGCGTGGGACGAGTCGAGAATCTGGTTCATCAACATCGTCAGTGCAAAGATATAAAAAAAATAGAAGTAGTCAGGTGTTTGAGGAACTAGTTTGGAGAACGGATGAAGAGAACGGCGTGGAAGAGGAAGAAGGACAAGATACGATGGCGCTGTGGTCCGTCCTCGCGGAACAAGAGCAACAACACCAACTGAAAACACGTGACTGGCAGGCCTCTTGTGGTGGCCAATAGACAATGCGAAAAAAATACGCATTGTTTCACTTTCAGCTTTGACTTCTGCGACCTCCACGACCCGTCGGCCAATGTTCATACAACGATGCCCATTGTCTACGTCTCAGGGCGAAGCGCGAAACCGTCTTGGCCCACAAGCAAGCAACTGACTACAGGCAGGACTTGGCGAAGTTGGTTTTTAAATTTGGCCCGTTCCGCTGCTTGCACCTGGGATGCTCAAAAGCCACTCGACCAGTCCACCAAGACCACTCTGATCCCACCCTGTGTCCGAATTGGCAGAAACATTCGTGGCTAGCTCGCCCACCGTGTCGTTGCACTTCATCTGATCATTCTGATGGATCCCGGTCCGGCGCCACTTGCGTTCCACTCCTTTAGATCTCCAGTCGGGAGCGCGACAGCTTTAATCCACAGCTTCTCGCGTGTATTCCGAACGTTTGTCAAGGTTCGACTGAAGACGTTCACGTCCCCACTTGCGCGGTGCACACCGACGAAAAAAATACTGAAGGATCTATTCTTTCGAATTTGGTCTTGCAATCACGAGCGATTTTGTAGGATCACAGCCATTTCGCCGTCCTCTGGCGGACGCGAAAGTCGCAGCGGGGGCGCAGAGAGCGTGCCTCGGTGCCCTCTGCAACAACGCATGGCACAAGAAGAGCGTGGTTCGATTCGAGTCTCCGCAAATCTTTGCAACCTCTGTGGCATTCACTCTCAAACAACTACCCATCACTATCAATCTCAGCTTCTCAGAGACGTTTTGCACACCGTACGAGCAGCAGCCCCGAGTCGGCTATTCGGATCCGCCGGCTTGCACCCTGTAGTTGGCATCTCTGCAAGACCCAATGCGGTTGAATGCGGTCGAAAATGACGTTCCACCATTTCTTGAAACCATCACCGCTTTCGCTCTTCGCTCCCAGCCCCGATACCATTTCTTGCTACCGTCCTGTGAGCGCGTTTCTGGAATGCCTCTGTGGTCATCCTCTGCGGATCATTCGCGTGACCTTGACTGTTTGTTCAGTGAGTAAGGCATAGACGAAGTTTTTTTTTTCCTCAGTAGTGGAACTGGTGCAGTCCTGGCTAGGTCACGTGCACGTTGTTACAGGCAACAATACAGGGCATATCTCACACCTGGATTTGGACAAGTCGGTGCTCGTGTCCTTGTGGTTCTAATTACACTGCGTAGTCTAGACAAGTCCAAGTCGATCGTTTTCTCTTCAAGAAAGTTCACATTCGAGTAACGCATCGCACGTTACATCTGTCAAGCGCTCAGACCTCTTCGTTTGAGAGTCGAACGTTGAGTGTTGAACTTGCAGCACTAGAGTACTCTCGCTCAATCTCTCACATAACGTCGTTTCCACTCTCAAAAGTCTGGCCGGGAAGAGAAATGTGGAGCGGGGATTCCAAACCTATGTGAGCTATTGTGAGTCAATGCCATCGCTCTTTGTTTCTGCTCGTAAATGGTCGATGCCACTGTAGCATGGGCCCATCGCGCTCTTTTCTTATTGCAGGGTGTTCGAGGTGATGTTCGGTTATCGTTGTGGACAGCAATGTCGCTACGGGAATGCGTGAGCCGAGAAGGCAAGTCAGCGCATATATCCGTGCCAGTTCATTCATTTTCTAGTCTGCAAGCGTAGGGGCTCACTTTTCAGAATTAGCACCGCCCCCTGGCTGCGGCCTCAGCGTCGCTTCTCTCACATCTCTTTGTTCCCGTCCCCTCTCACAGATTCGTTTCTAAAATTCCCGGGAGAGTCAATCTATCCATTGCACATCGTTCCGGCGACATCATTCCATGACCTACTTTGTGCATGACCCAGCCCTCCAGCTTGCCCATCCCGTTCCATCGTGCCGTGGGCCTTTCCAGGGCTTTCGCCCCACCAGACCGCCCTTTCGTAGTAGCGTCGAGTTTGTAGTACATTGCATACATGCCCACCAGTTCCGTGCTACCGCTCCTCAGTCCCTCAGCGTTCGACATTTGCCTCCGACGGACAGAAACTGTGCAGGTCCGGCCAAGTTCCCACGATCGACAGCCGGAAGGGATCGTATAAAATGGCGAGCGCATCCTCGGCGCTCCTCCACGCCATCACCATCATGAGCGGCAAGCTTGCGACCGGTACGTCGACGCCGCCTCCGCGTTGTTCGTGCCCAAAATTCTTGTTCAGAATACACTGCCTGGCAGAAGCTCCAGCAGATCTACGACGCGGAGTACCCCCGGCTCGTCCTGTCCGACCTCTTCGCCCAGGATCCCAATCGTTTCTCTAAATTCTCAAAGGAATATGTCGATACTGCCGACCAAAGCACCACCTTCCTTCTCGATTACTCCAAAAACCTGATCACGCAGCCGATCCTGGACACGCTCCTATCTCTCGCGCGGGAGGCACAGGTCGAGACTTACCGCGACCAGATGTTCGCCGGAGAACACATCAACACGTCCGAGGACCGCGCTGTCCTGCACATCGCTCTGCGCAACTTCAACGACTTCCGCATCCAGGAGGGCGGCGTCGACGAAGTGGCGGCCGTGCTCGCGCACATCAAGCAATTCTCCGAGGCGATCCGAGATGGCACGTGGAAGGGCTATACCGGGAAGACCATCAACACCATCGTCAACATCGGGATCGGCGGCTCGGACTTGGGTCCGGTCATGGTGACCGAAGCGCTCAAGCATTACGCGAAGCAGGACCTCACCGCTCACTTTGTGTCCAACATCGACGGAACCCACCTCGCGGAGACCCTTCGAGTGAGCGACCCCGAGCGCACCCTGTTCATCATCGCGAGCAAAACGTTCACGACCCAAGAGACGATCACCAACGCCGAGTCTGCGAGGGACTGGTTCCTGTCTTTCGCCAAGGACAAGGCCTACGTCGCCAAACACTTTGTAGCCCTCTCCACGAATACCACGGCAGTCCAGGCTTTCGGCATCGACACTGCCAACATGTTCCAGTTCTGGGACTGGGTCGGCGGTCGTTACAGCTTGTGGAGCGCGATTGGTCTTTCCATCGCCTTGTACATTGGCTACGACAACTTTGAGTCCCTCTTGCAGGGGGCTCATGGTATAGACAAACACTTCAGAGAGGCGCCCTTGGAGAATAATCTTCCAGTTCTGCTTGCCGTCATCGGTGTCTGGTACAACGACTTTTATGGCGCTCAGACCCATGCGCTTTTGCCGTATGACCAGTATCTCCACAAGTTTGCAGACTACTTCCAGCAGGGAGACATGGAGTCGAACGGCAAATTCGTCACCAAGGGCGGCCAGCGCGTCAACTACCAGACTGGCGTATGTTTGGCCGCGCACTTACAACTCCCTTTCTGACCTTGCTCTGTCGTAGCCAATCATCTGGGGTGCAGCTGGCACCAACGGCCAACACTCGTTCTACCAACTCCTTCACCAGGGCACGAAGCTGATTCCTGCCGATTTCATCGCCCCTGCAAACTCCCACAACCCCATCGCCAAGTCAAAGCACCATCGCATCCTACTTTCCAACTTCTTTGCGCAGCCCGAGGCGTTGGCGTTTGGCAAGTCCGAAGAGCAGGTCCGCAAGGAGCTCGGGCCTGGGGCGAGCGAAGCGCTCGTGAAGAGCAAGGTGTTTGAAGGAAACCGTCCGAGCAACAGCATCGTGTTCCCACTCTTGACCCCTAGGGCGCTCGGCGCGCTCATCGCTCTGTACGAGCACAAAATCTTTACTCAAGGCGTCATCTGGGGCATCAACTCCTTTGGTGCGTGGAGCGTGTTTCCGGTACCGCTTTGACGTGCGTGCTGAATGTGTCGATGATAAGACCAAATGGGTGTCGAGCTTGGAAAGGTGCTCGCGAAGAACATTCTGGCGCAGCTTGGTCGGCCTTCGGACGTCACTGGGCATGATAGTTCGGTGAGTAGTAGCGTGTGACAGGATAATGACCGATGAGGTGCTGACCCACGGCGCGATAGACTACCGGCCTCATTCACTATTACCAGAAGCACAGGAAAGAGTGAACGCGTCCAGGTCCTATCCATGAGGGGTTGTGTAACAACATTCCGCTTCTTTTCTGTGTATGCGTCGTCTCTTGCTCGATTCACCTAGACCCGGAACAGGACGAAAAACGAGATAAAGAAATCGCAGGATATGCCGACACGCCCACTTGTATGTAACATTATAGATATCGTTTGGAGTTGTCATGCAACCCTGGTAGAGAACACATATATATTGTCTTTCTTCGACGATTGCGATACCCTAGATGACCTAGGTCCCGAGCGTGTGGCCTCGGCTTGGGTGTGTCTCTCTCGATGGCGATGTGACGAAAAATCGCACGTAGCCAAGGGACCTGACACGAGCTAGCTCCTGCCTAGGCCCACATTCTTTGGGCGCGTTATCCGACAGGACCGGTTCCTTTCTCCGCAGAGCAGACGTCAACGCAGCTCGCCGGTCGTTCGGAAGTCGAACGCACACGGGCGCCGCCCCACCGAGAGACGGTCGGAACGGGTCAGCCAGGGTCGAGCAGCGCACACCGAACGGGGGGAAAGCCTCTATCGGACCGGCACAATTAATAGGTGCTCACCGATACCCCACACGCCGACGTGCGGGACACGACCAGGTCAAGCGTCACGGCGGGCTGGAGAGAGAAAAGAGAACACGGCGTCCCTTCAATGATTTCGGAGGCACCCGGTCTCCGAGTGAGTACTAGTGCGCGCGCGCACATCGGGCCGTCGAGCGAAGCGGTGAATGGTCTGCCATCGCACGTTTGTTGACGAGGAAAGATAAGACGCACGTTGCAACGACATCATCATCTAGGGTGCGAGCGAGAGAAGGACATGGCTAAAGTAGGCATAGCCTTGGTGTAGCGGCATGGTGTCATCCCCATCACATGTCAGTAGTGCCGTGTTACACGCTGTGTGCCAGGGGTTGGGATGGGAAGGAGACGAGAACCCAAGTCACTTTCCACAGCCGAGGCGCGGTACATGCGTTGGAATGGGGGTGGCCTCCCTGGAAGGCAAGCAGGGCAGCTTGGATGGCGGACAGGACGAGGGACCGACTACGCAACCGACGACCATATGCCGATGGCCTAGACTCCGGCCACCACGCTGGGACCCTTGCCACCGCTGGCCCGCTTCCCTCGCACCGCCACAGCGTGATCATGAGGGACTCGACTAGAAAGCGTGGGGCCGGTATGCGAAACGCGCGATGTCTGAGTAGGTGAATAGAAGCTTTGTACCAAGCCAGAAAGTTTTCGGCTTACTAGATGCCAGGATCAGCTTCCCAGCTGCTGGCACGGAGCAGTGGTGGCCTGAGAATCGAGATGATGTCGACTTGGTCAATGTCGACTTGGTATGCTGCAAATATACGCTGGTCGTTGTTATGTAACCTGGGAAGTGAAGTCGGGTTGGGTCACTGAGTTGACGGTCTTGAGAATGATACATCGATGGGCAGCCCACAATATGACTGAGACGGCATTTGACTAGTCCGACTTACGTCGAGGCCGCCCAGAACATGGCGCAACGTCGAAGAAAAGTTCACTACTCGCGTCAGGGCGAAACTCGTTGAACCTTTGACTTCTTTGCGGGTTTACTAGCAATAGTTGCCGGTGAGTCATGCTCTGTCCGAAACCTCGATGTCTGGCCTTGGATCTACATCCACATAAAACCAAATTTGAAAAAAAAAAAAAGTGTGATCTCATTTCGTACATCGTTGGCCGTGCGCCGGGATGTCGACTCAACCAACATGACACCCGTGTCCAGCGGATGCCAAGTTGTCGGTCACGAACAGCTTGAAATTACAAGGGGGACATTCAAACGTAGGTAATCCGACGACCAACGCAATCAGGCAGCTCGCTTGCCAAAACACCTGAAGAGCATCCTCAGTGATACTGCCAGCTGATACGACGGTCTAGATAGACGATACCTTTCTGATTTGTCCATACAGAAATGCCTACCCTCGTCGGGAAGAGCCATCCTCGACTTGTTCGGTTACTGTCGTCGCGCGTGCTCGGGCATGACACACCCGCTGGTGCGCCACCATAACGTTCCTTCTGCTCAAAGGTTTGCCACAGTCGGGGCACGTTGCTTTGACCTTCAGGTGACGCTCGTTCATATGTCGCGTAAAGTTGTGTCGTAAAATATCCACAGCACAGTCTGCCCACCCGCATTGGATTCGGTCTGCATCGTCTGTAAAATCGTGCACTTCTCGAAGGTGATCCCTGAGGCTCGCCACATTTCCCGTGATAGACGCCAAGCACGGGCCCGGTGTCTTATGGCTTGTCCACAGACATCGGAAGGTGGTCAACTCCGAGGCTTCGCCATGCAACCGAAGTATGGGTACTATGCGATACATGAGTTCTGGTTCCCAAAGAAAGAGATACATATGCTCGGGGGAAAGGAAGAACGTACGAGCACTTGGAACCATTGGCGGGATGTCGGCAGGTACTGGGACGTCATACGAAGTAAGGTATTCCACCACTGAGCTGTAACCACAAATTATGGCAGTCTCGATGACCGTTTTCCCAGCGGAATTAGGGATGGTTGGGTCACAGCCAGCCTTGATAAACACGTTGACCAGGTCAAAGCAAATTGATTCGTTGTACTCGGTGACGGCGAGATGAAATATAGTGTCTCCGTCGGACGTGACACAACGTCCATTGGCACCCTTAGAAATTAGAAATTCAATTAGCTCGGGAGTCGTGCGATTCTGCAGGCCGAACAACAGGATGTCTGGCGGAAGGGGATCGTTTCCTAAGAGTAGATGCTTCACCACCGAGAGATACCCGCGCTGCACCGCGATGGTCGCTGGTGTCTCACCCCGAAAGTTACGTATATGAGGGTTGCATCCCGCATCAATGAGTGCGTGTGTCAGTTCCAAACTACGCGGTTCCCAGGGGCACTTTGCAGCAAGGTGAAGCGCAGTGTCTCCGCTTCTATCCGAGATCTTGTTTACGTCGACACGCTTCTTAAGCAGGAATCGAACGACAGACACGGTCTCGGGAGTATCGCCAGTTGATGCAGCGAGGAGAAAGCGAGATGGTGGCGGCTGGTCTGCTGGGAGTAAATAGTCGAGCATTGAAATATGTCCCGCGTGCAGAGCTCGTTCAATCAGCTCTGCTTTGAACGAACTGTCTGCGGAAAGGGGGTGACCAATCTCCTGCAGTCTCCGTGCTAGCGCAAGGTGGTCCTCGTCTGCTTCCCTGATGTCTCCAGCATTTGGCCTTGTGCTGCTGAAAATGTCCTGGAACAACTTTTCATCCCCGATTTCTTTCGCCCACTCCACGAATTCGTCAGTTTCCAAAAGCTTCCTGAGCACCCGGGTGTTACACCACGGCATACACACTGCAGTTGAGAGAACTTCGGTTGTGACCACACAGCCTCTTTGCAACAGCTGGCCGACGAGTACATCATCGTCGACATCAATCGCAACCTCGAGCGGTAGGAGCCTGCGAGAGCCCTCCAATGCTAGACAAGACATGTTCACGTCGGCGCCGTGGTCCAAGAGTGCGATTGCATGGTTTGTTTTCCGGAGATCCGCCGCATACACAAGAGGACTTGTCCCAACCCTTGAGTTCAGAGGACGATGGGTGGACAAGAACGATTGGAGGAGTGCAGGGGTGGAATAAGCGATCAACATGTAGAGCACGATGTCGTGCCTCGAAGATGGCCATGGAGGATAAGGCCATCGGAGATCCCCCTCGCGGAACTCGCGGAGACGATCCCAATGCGATGGATAATGGCGGACAGCCAATTCGAAAGACTGCAGTGCTTCGACTACAACTGTCGACCCTGGGTCGACATAAGACAGATGGCAAAAAGCACAAGAGAGCACGTAAGACAGCATCGGAAAAGATTCTAGTAGCGCTACGTTCTCGGGGGTCGACTCTTGTTTTAGTATGGCGGAGATGTAGTGGATGCACATTTTGACCACGTCGGCATGGGCCACATGTGGGATGACACGATATGTTGGCAGTGACATACTGCTCGTTAGGTACTCCTGTAGAAAAGACAACATGACTGTCATGATTGCACGAAAAAATTCGGCACGCACCTTGACGCTTGAATGGGATAAGGCGAGAACGTCCGTTTCTTCATTATATGTCACAAGGCTGGACAGTACATTTCGTAGTGCGGCTCGTGGCCACTGTGACTCGCAATTGATCTTTTCTGCTCTGACATCAATGTAGAACCCGTCGAGAATCTGGGTTAAGCGTAACGGCTCCAATGCCACTACGAGCCAAGCTAGTGCATATCGTGCGAGCTTCCCTTCAGATTTTCGTTCGTCGATTTTCCACAAGATCCGCTCGTATGTTGACTCTAGCCCATCAGGGAGGTTGTCCAATACTTCCTTCAGCTCTATGTTGGTCCCGCATTGTTGCAGAGTGTCGAGTTGACACTGCACCCAACGAAATCTAGCAAGTAGAGTGCATCAGTCACGGATTGGACCTGCGAAACAGCACCTCACCTGCCCTCTGCTTTCTCACTTAGTTTCACACCTATCTCGCGCTTTACTTCCAAGTTGGCAAATCCGAATGACGTCTGTGACACAAGCTCTTGTGTAATGTGTGAAGTTATATCCGATGCTGTCTGCCGGGCTACCTTCTCGAATGAAAGCGATGCAAGTCCTGCAAAATGATGCACCATGTCCTGATCTGGCCGACTGGTCACCAATAACCGGGCGTCGCCATCATTTAATGCGACAACAGCACGAAGCAGTGCACCAATGTCTGCACACTCGTCAAGTGCATCAATCACTATGATTGGCTGTCGAAAGAAGCAACCTGCAGTGCGTGCTACCAGATCACAGAGTTTATCAGGATCGTCGAGTGAAAGGGCACCCTCCCTTTTCTCATCGAGGATCTTGCTCGGGAGGTCTCCAGGATCAATGCCAAGAATGCAAAGGTGATAGAACAACTGGGAAAGTAGGGAGCGCATTACCTCCGAGGGACTTGTTGAACGTTCATTTTGGACATCACAATAGAAGAACACCAATACTTCTCCATCTTGCCGCTCGTTTTTGAGGTACTCGATAATAGATGCACTGCTGGGGCTAAACTACCATTGCAGGTGCAGATAGCATACGTACTCACATTAGCACTGACTTTCCACAACCAGCTAGATCGATGCATGGTGTTAGTTTTGGTGCCTCGCAAAGTATAAGTCACCACACCTTGACCATACAGCCACAAAAAATGATTCCCGTCCTTCCTCCACTCTTTGAACGCATCTGTGGTGTGGAGCCACGTGCATGTGCCTTCTTGACGGAGCCTGAGGGAAGAATTGTGTTTCTCTGTGCAATCCAATGCAGCAAGCCATTGCGAGATCTCATCCAGCTTTTGGTCTGGCAACGACTTGCTGTTAATAAATTGAATTCACCAAGCACAGGGAACCCCTCTTACGTCTTATTGCCATCACCTGTCCCATGTTTGGTGGAGGTGCGTCTTCATACGCTACTGTGGAATTACCGAGGATGTTTTCAGAGAGCACACAACCTGCTCTTCGTATAATGACATTCGTGCTACTCTGGAATGTCCGAATTTCCGGGGGATGATGTCGCATTCCCTCCGAGGTAGGGAGAGCATCTACTCTGGATGCTTCCGATGGCTGGTGGGGGGATCCTTCATGATTCCTAAACAAGAGCGTTTGTCAAGCATGTGTTCGAAAACTGCCAAGAAACCCACCAAAGTTCGGGCATAAGCAAGAAACGAAAAGGAGCAGGGTGTTTGTCAAAGAATGCCATGGACGCGAAAAGTTTGTCTTCGGTTCGTCTGAAAGGCCGGACAGGAACCCGGGTCGGTGGGTCATTGGATTTCAGCATATCATCCATCTCTTTCAGCTTGACCAGACATAAGCGTAGCTCACCGCCCGTCAGCCAGTCAATCACTCGCTCATCGAGAGAACGATCCGAGAAGGAAGCTGTTACAAAGGTTCCAAGAATGGTGTCAGCGGACATGCGAATTACTTCCAACTGGTGGCGAAGCCTCTCAAAAACATTGACATTTCGGTTATGCACATAGCGCAACGCAGAGCTACGGATCGCTTGCGAGGTTGTGACAACCTCGTTAAGCATTTGCTGGCAACGAGCCTCCAGGCCCACTGGCATGCTTGCAGGTGTGTCGTGAAGAGGAAAGCGGTTAGGGTATCGGCATGCGGGTGGCGACGGAGAATCTGTTTGATCCGCACGACGGCACTTCTTCGATTTCGAGCCCCGAAAATAGCTCCGCACATGGCGGCATACAATGCCGAAGCGGTCTTTGAACTATGCCGCGAGTGCCTACCATTTACCCCGCAAGCGGGGCTGGCCAAAGATAGGACAGAAATAACGCCATCCGTGTCGCCTTCGCCGCATCTGTCGCCGCATTTTCTTCGCAGACGTGTGGGATAAGAACTTTACGGAAAGGGAGGCTCAAATTCCCGTGCGACGTGTTCATGCGACTGGTCGCTTGGCTCATCTTACTTTCTGGCGCTGTCGCCGCAAGTGTTCAACAGCCCCTCTCCGCGCCATCGTCCGAGGGTGGCGAATACCAGTTCAAATGGCCTATCCGACGAGTCGCCATCATCGGCGCCGGGCCAAGGTACCAAGCCAACAATTCCAAGCATCGCTCACGGCTCACACACACCCCATCTAGCGGTCTGATAGCCTATCGTGAACTGGCGCGAGCTGGGCTGGACGTTCGCATATTTGAGCGGGACAGCGTTCCGGGGGGCAACTGGCACTACACGGAAGAGATCCCACTCAATGCGCCGGTGCCGAACGTGCCGTGCACCGTTGCTGATTATGTGCCGTCCCTTCCACCCGCGGGCGTCGACCTGCCATACTCGGAGACGCTCGAGGACGACGGCGAGATTTGGAGGGATCACCGAGCGCCAAAGCCGGTTTGGGCGTCGCTGACGTCGGACTCGCCTTCGGTATGTGGAGTCGGGTTTGTGCGACTTTCGGACAAGCACCATGTTTACTGTCTCCTCTGCGGCTTTGCGTAGCCCGTGCAACAGGTGCGTTTGACACATCTGGTCAATGTTCCTGCAGGCGAGGGCTCACCGCCGTCCGTCCTAGTTTCCGCAATGGCCTTGGCCCCCGGGCACACAGTGGGGTATGTTCCCTTCGGCTCCGCTCACCAACGACCCGGTTTATGCCGGACACCAGAAATCTCACAATATCAACTTCGCAACTATATTCGATCCTATGCATCCTATCTCAACGTGAACAGCAACGACGACAACCCTGCGACTGCGTACCGCACCCGGGTCGAGCGTGTCGAAAAACGAACCAACCAAGTGGGAGAAGAGCAAGGCTGGCGGCTATGGCTCAAGTCGCTCGAGCCAACTGAACACCATGCATACAATGCGACTTGGTGGACCGAAGTAGGTCTCTCTGCTCAACCATGCGTTTGAGTCAAACACGCATGTCTTACGTGTAGGACTATGCACGTAGGATTTTGATGCTGTCTTGGTGGCTGTAGGCAAGCTTAGTGCACCATCGGTGCCACCCATCCCTGGCTTGGAGGGGTGGGCAAGGAGGTTTCCGGATCTTGTTCGTCATTCGAGGCAATATCGACGACCGGAAGCCTATGCAAACCAGACAGTGCTCATCATTGGTGCAGCCGTAGGTTCTCATCAACCATCGCTTTCGTCTCCCGCTGATAAGGGGTTTAGATGAGTGGATGTGAGATATCTAGAGACCTGAATCCCCACGTCAGGCAGATCTACCAATCTTTTCGGGTGAGATGTGAATCTCTGTTAATGGTCTGAAGAGGTTTAACACATTCCCGGTGTTCAAGCCCGACACTGGTATGTACCAGGTTGGTGCCAAGATTTTCGCAGAATTGTTGATGCTATTGTAGAGCGAAGGCCCCACTTTAGACTGGAGAATTATTTGCGCAGGCTCCCGAAGAATACGACTCTCGTTGGGGAGGTCAACCGGTTTCTTCCTGTAGCTGAAGGGACTCCTATTCGTTCTGGACTAGTTGAACTCAAGAACGGTACTGTACGCATCGTCTTACTGGTACTGGGATCTATTGATTACTGACACGCTCAAGATCCTATCTGGAATTGATCGCGTGATACTTGCCACTGGTTTCCGGTACTCGTTTCCGTTCTTGCCACAGTACTATGATGGTGGGAAGTACGTCCCCCACGAGGGCTCTGCCAAGGCAGTATCGCCTTTCCTTGCCGCGGACGGCACACACGTCCGGGATTTATATCTGGACGTGTTTTATATCGCGGACCCCACGCTCGCATTCCTCGGAAGTCGGTAGACCATTTCGTCGTCTGACTTTTGCTTATCCGAGACTGGCAGTGACGTTTGGCATACAGTCATTCGTTTTTTCCGAATACTTGACACTTGCGCTGGCCAAGGTTTGGACGAACACGGCCAAGCTTCCAAGCAGCGATGCGATGCGAGCCTTGCACGAGAGGACCATAGAGGAGCGTGGGGGGTATGGAAAGCATGTCATGTTTTTGAATCCGAGCCAGTTTCCAGGCAAGTCGTCTGGATGTAGATTGTGACATGGGAGGGGGTTTCTGACCGTGCCGCAGTTGTTGTTAGATTTCTCGTTGGCTGGCTGAACCAGGCGGCGGTCAAATACGGTGGCAGGCAGGTTCGTAGCGCAACTGGGTTCTTGTTGTCGATCCGATGCTGATCCAAGTGACAAGGTCGACGGATTACCAAAATAGTGCGTTGCTTGGCTCGACTTTGGTGCTGAGGATGGCTGATGTACATGATAGCGATGAAGTCAATCGTTTTTGGCGAATCGCTCAATATGGAGGGCCACTCGAGTTGACAAAGGAAGATGGGGATGGGAGGGTTTTGGCGTCTCTTGGACTCAGATCCACAAGCAGTGCGGACAGAGAGTGCGAGTATGACCTGTACTATACCGACGATAACTGGTGAGGAGGCTGGGATGTCTTGGACTCGAACATTTCTACTCGACGCGGCTTATGTAACCCTCATTGTTACTCCTCACCCCCCTAGTCCGACTCGTTCTTGGGATCGAGTCCGGTTCTGTTTTCCATCCGAGTCTTGTCTGGCTATCGAACGCTTTCGCACTCATTTTTTGTGTCCGATCTGTTCTGTTACGGTCGCCGTGAGTCGTGGTGGTCGACTGCGCGATGTCTTTGCTAATCGCACCAACAACAGGACCAGATTGACCGTCGCCCACGCCATGAGTGAACCGAGTCTTCCAACGCCGCCAGAGCAGCAGCCCACGCCCCAACCCGAACCGAACACGCAGCAAGAGCAGCAACCCCAATCGCCTACTGTGGCGCAACCCCAGTCGCAGCAGACCCAGGTGCCGACGCCGCCCAGCACTGTCGCTGCCTCTGTCGGGGGCGGGATCGAAAACAGCAACAACAACGCGTCGCTCGTCAATGTCATTGCCGCAATCACGACTGCAGTCTCGCCATCGCAGCTGAATCAACTGTTGAAGACGTTCGCGCCCTTGAAGGAGGTGCGCGACGTGATCCTCGCGAGCTTGCTGCCGGACGGGCAGGACCCGTTGAGCGTGTTGGACATCCAGGCAAACACGCTCGGCATATTGCATATCCTGTGCGTCCCCCTCTTATATGCGTGCTGGCGCGCACTGATGCGTGGCGTGTGGCTTAGGGCAGCACGAATACACACGACAGGCGCCCCGAATCTCCCGTGGGAGTACCTGGTCGAGTTTTGTCGCATGTTTGTGCCAGAGCAGGCGCGGTATGCGCCTGAAAGAGGTATGGGTGGCCGTTCTGCTGCTGTTTCGTTGTCCCTCACGGCTGCCTCGCATCGCTCAGTCACACTCGTCGCGAACGGCATACCGGTGCTTGCAGAGGCCGCAGGGGATGTAAGCCCTGTGTTTTAACCCTGATTGAATTAGTTTCTAATCGAATCCTTTTTTCCGCGTGGATAGCTGACGCTCGCGATTCAACCCCTGTTTGACTTGCTGACGAGATACACGCCGTCGCCCTCTCATCTGACGACCATCCACCCCATCTTTCTCAAGGTGTGTGTCATCGTCACCATCGTCGCTCATTTAAAACCATTGAGCTCTCATGCGTTGAGACGTGAACACAGACATGTGTATCGACCCGGCAATTCGCTGCAGCGCTCCCCGTTCTCGTGCACCCAATCACGACCATAGATACTTTAATTTCGGACCTGCACTACAACGACAATCTGGTGTACCATTACTCGGGTGGTATGGCGTACGCAGCACTCAAACGCTGGGCCGAAGCGCAAGAGTTTTTCGAGATCTGTGCGTGCAGTCCGGGCTCGGCCGCTGCAGCCATCCAGATGGAAGCACTCAAGAAGTTGGTGCTCGTACAACTCATCCACGAGGGCAAGGTAAAACTTTGGGTCTGCAGCGTGCGTGTATGCGTCCCCCGCTGACGACCTGCAACAGACTGTGCAACCCCCCAAGTACATTCACCCAGTGTTACCCCGACTCTTCAAGAGTACGCCTTATTCAACGTTTGTGAATGCGTACCCGGACCAACGCGCAGAATTGCGTGCCATTGCGGAGGGGGAGTCGGTATTCACCACTGTCGGTACACACGCCAATAGCCTTGTGGACACGGGGATGCTGATTCAGCTTGAGATAGGAGAAGACACTGGGACTCGTGCTTCAGGCACTCGAACGGGCGCCAAGGTGGTCAATCAAGAAACTGACCGCAACGTACCTCACCCTCCACCTGTCTGAGATCGCGCGCACTGTCGGCATCGAAAGCATAGACGAAGTGCGCGCATTGATTCTCGACATGGTGAGCATTCTTTCTCCCGAGCCAATCGTGTGTTGTGATAGCGGTGTGGACGACCATGGGCTGACCAGTACAGATTGCATCTTCAGAGATATCTGCGCACTTGTCTGCGGACGGGACAGTCTCATTTTTCGACCCACCCGTCACATTCGACAAGACGGACGTGGATCGAGTACTCGCACAGGCCCAGGGACAAGCCACGTTATTGGCCAGCCTGGAGAGGGAGATGGCAAGGAGCAAAGAGTACCTGACCAAGGTGCGCGCATCTGATCCTTTTTGTTTCACCGCCCGTTCATGCGCTGAACCATAACGCAGGCCATCAAAGGCAAGGAAGAGGCGGCGTGGAGTGGGGTAGACGACGACGGGATGGACCGGTTGGGTCCTGGTGTTGGTTGGGCCGACGATGTTGGGTTCACTTAGGCGTTTTTGGGCGCACGTTCGGGGATGTGTACGTCGGGTTGTTTCCCGGTATGTTGATTGGCATGCATCTTTGGCAATCGTGCTTGATCTTGGTGACGAGATTGTGCGTGTGTGCGCTCGGTCACTAGATGGAGAGAGAGGTTGACTTTTGACAGCTGCCATGCACGTGGACACCGAAAGAAAACAGGGGGAGCTGTTTTTCTTTTTTCACCAACCGTTGACCTCACACCATCAAGGGAATCAGGCAAAGAGCTCTGATAGCTTGAACCTGGTATGTATTTCGGAGGCGTTAAGATTGCGATTATAATTACTTGGGAGTTGCTCATGGACCAAAGTCAGTGTGTCGAACCCGAGGCTTGTGGCTGCCGGCAGGAGGAAGAGCAGCGGCAGTGACACGATGAATAACGTCAATACATGTAGTGCTCCCCCAGTTTATTGCAGTGGTGATTCAGCAGGCTGAAGTGGGGTTGAGGATCCCCGAGTTCACGGTTGTAAACTCTTGGCTCTAACGAGTCTACCTCCACAATCTAGGCTGTCTCGAACCCTTAGTCCGACTAATGTTTGGGTGGGGGTCGAGTTCCGCCTCCATCCCTCGTGATTTGCCCTCCTGGGCGAGCTGAGACTTGTTTGCCTTCCCCTCCGGTTTCTTGCGAGGTTTGAGTGGTGGACGACCCGGCGTCTGGGCGACGTTTACCCCCTCGCCCTCTGTCCCATCGGCTCCAGACTATCTGAGGAAGAACTCAATGCCGGCAACATATACTTGTTACTATCCATACCTTTGTCTGCTACTTTGGGTGGCTCAAAACTGCCTGATAGTGTAGGCGCTGGCCGAGTCAGTTGTGGTAGCCCATGCTCGACTTTCTTAGGCTCACTCAGCGGGTGGAGGCGCAGGCAGGATCAGGGGTGGTAACCGGCGCTCGACGGCGACCCGTGCCTAGCTTCAGTGTGCTCTTCTGGGGTGACAGGTGGAGGCTGGGGATTTCGTCTGGGGGTGAGCATGGTGGCCATTGCTAGTGTCACATATTGCTCCTGAGAAGGCGTGAACCTGGTCGAGAAAGGGCCCCAGCGGATAGAGGGAAGCAGAGGACATATTGGCCAGCGGTGGCAGGGGTCTCAGCATGGTGGCCGGAGTCTGACCATTAGCGTGTAGTCGTCGGTTGTCGTAGTCAGCCCCTCGTCCTGTCCGCCATCCAGGCTGCCCTGCTCGCCTTCCAGGGAGGTCACCCCCGTTCTACCGGTTAGGCCGTTGTCCAGCATCCTTCCAGACTAGCAAAGAGACGATACCATCGTATGAGAAGCCTGCCTCCACGGCTGCGACGTGTTACCCAGCAGAAGCGATATGAAGCTTGAAGTACTCCATGGTGCGGGTCAGATGGGACCGCTCGAGGGTGAACCGGGAGAGGGCCTGTCGTCACACCTAGAAGATACACACGCAGCCTGACGAGGCGATAGCCAGCGTGGGGCGCAGCTGCAATGCGGCATCGATCAACAAGTTAGCCTCGTGTGAGCATCATAGCGCTGGCGTAATAACGCTTCAGTCCCAGTGACTGTGACGGTGACCGACGCCACCGGAATGGAGATCTTGCCATGACTGAACGTTGAACCCTACCACACAGTCACCGTATCATAGTACCCTCGACCGTGTCAGTCGGAAGGGGTCTGCAGGCGCTAGGACCATCGAATACTCGGGCAAATCCGAATCAACACGCCCAATGCACCAGGGCAACGGGGCAGAGCCATATCAGACGCCAACGAATCCTGGTTCAGGGTCTTTGGTTTCTTTTGCCTTGCTGTTTAGCACCCTGCCACTGGCGTGCTGTGGACCACAGCTCTGTCAACTTCACAAATCACAGCATGCTTATGTGGTTCGAGCGAATAACGCGGATAACCTGGTTAGCACTGACCAGTTACTGCACCTGCCGCTGGGGACTAGATCGTCGTTGTGAGCCTTAGCGTCAGCCCTCACCTATTAATTTACTAGTGACATTTAATTGATGTCAAGGACGGGACTGTACAGATATAGACTCTTTTGTTTTCCAGCGATTGTTTGTGCATGATCGTGATACAGAAGGTGCTCGCGTCTCGGGGTTCAGTGCACGTTGTACTCAAACAAGGCTTAAGCATGGCCCTTTCTATCTCTTTCTCCACATCAGTTCCTGATCTCGTTGGCATTCTAGCTAAGGGTCCACGGCCCTTGACACATCCTCCATGACCGCATCGCTATGAGCGATACTCCACTGATCTCAGGAGAGGGATGTTTGAAGGGGGTGACCCCTGGACTCATTTGTGCGTTCTTTTAATGCACCAAACTGAAATGAAACGGTGGTGAATGGCCCAGTGGTATTCGATCTGGATTAATTGAACGGGGTTTCACGCAGGACGACAGACAGAACGAATGACTATGAAATCTCGAGCGTCAACCACCGTGAGGCTGCCGTATGGACAACCTGACACTTCTCATCCACCATCTAGGGTAGGCCTTTTGGAGGAACATCTTGCGCTCTGCCGCACTCTTAAGGCGAGCAACATATGAAAATTCGACCAACTACTCCTACCTGAAACTGAAACGATCGGCTATGTACAACCTCAAGCCATACACTGGTTCTACTACCAAGCTTGTGGTGGCGTTCGATATTGGTACGGCATTTACCGGCGTCTCCTACTGCATCCTCGAGCCAGGACAGGTTCCCGAGATTCTCGGCGTCACAAAGCAAGGACATCATTTGTTTGTATTGATCTATTCTCACCAGCCATAGATTTCCTGCGCAGGGACAGCCCAGTGGTAACGCAAAGGTCCCGTCTGTCTTGTACTATGACCAGGGCGGTAACTTCAGGGCAGCTGGCGCCGAGGTGCTCTCTGAAAGCACTACTGAAACCGCGCTGGAAGAAGGGTGGATAAAGGCCAAGTGGTTAGTTTCCCACCACATTTCCGCATCGATCCTGGTAAAAGTCCTATTCGTGAATTCTAGGTGGAAGCTTCACTTCCGACCGAGCCATCTGGCATCTTCTCTTGATCTGGACAAATTACCACCGCTCCCGCCTGGAAAATCTGCCCTCGATATTCTCACGGATTTTATCAAGTATCTCTTGGAGTGCACCAAGACGTATATCGTGGAACATAATCCTGGGATTACTTGGTCGACCGTCGAGGATTCCGTCGAGTACATTTTCACACATCCAAACGGTTGGGAAGGATTCCAACAACAACAATACCGCCAGGCCGCTGGACGTGCAGGCCTCGTACCTGGCACTCCTCAAGGGCAAGCTCGCGTCCACTTGCTAACGGAAGGCGAAGCGGGCCTTCACTTTTGCGTCCCAACTCTACTCAACGTAAAGACACTTGGTAACACCCCTCGAGGGGTCGTCATCGTCGATGGAGGTGGTGGGACAATCGACCTGAGCATGTATTCGCTGACGGTTAATCCAATCTCTTGCAAGGAGATTGCGATGGCCGAATGTATGTAACTCTCATTTGCCGCAGAACTTTTGTTTATTGCATCCCGCGTGCCTAGGTCGATTGCAGGGTTCAGCCTTTGTCACTTGTCGGGCTATGGGTCTGTTGAAAAGTCGGTGGCTCGCTCCTTCAACACCTCATCGGTGACTAATTCGCTTTAACTCTTCCAACAGAAAAGCTCGCAGGCTGGGATCACTCCAGTGACGAAGAGATAAACGATTTCGCGAATGCTTTCGACTCCTCAACCAAGCTTGTCGTCAAGAATGACCAGGAACCGGCGTACATTAGGGTCGCGGGTCCTCGTTACAACAACCCAAAGTACAACATTTCGTTCGGAAAGCTGAAGTTGAAAGGGTTACATTTTGTTAGGCTGACATCATCATATCATTCATACTGATGATCTTGCTCCGAATTCTTCAGGAGAGAGGTAACCAGCTTGTTCAATGCTTCTTACGATGCCATCGTCGATGCGTTCGAGAAACAGTTAAAATCTGCAACGATGCCGATCACTGTGGGTATTGTCACCCTCCTGGAATAACCCATCATATCTATCTCTTTTCCAGACAGCATTCCTCGTCGGGGGACTTGCAACAAATGACTGGCTTTGGTCTCAGCTCCAGTTGTACTTCTGGAAGAAGAACATTGGTGTTTACCGTCCAGACAATCATATGTATGCACCTCACTTGGATGCATCCTGGACATTGCTAACGTAATTTTAGCAACAAGGCAGTTGCCAATGGGGCAGTGTTGTCTTATGTTAGTCTCGAGGACCGTCTGGTCACCGCACGAGTTGCGCGCGCCACATACGGGGTCATCTGTAACCAGCTTGTTAACGAAGGAGATCAAGAACACACCCAGAGGAAGAACCAATGGACAACTGATCCGTTAGGTGACCGCTACGTTCCAAACTATCTTGAAACAGTGCTGTTCAAGGCAAGTCTTTCTTCGTGGGATGGCGCTTGCAGAGTCTTCAAATTTCTTTAATTAAAAAAGGGTACTCAAGTCAACCACGAGACGGAATTTCGGCATTCGTTTTTCTTCAGGGGACGCAATTCTAAAGATTTCCACCAAGTCACTGCGCGTCTGGTAGCCTATCGGGGCGAATTGTCCAACCTAAAGTGGGTCGATCAAGACAAAGGCGAGCCCTCCCCCTCATGTCCTTTGTCTTGTGCTTTCGTCCTGATGTGTAACACAGCATCTTTTTCCACACTCTGTACTATCCATGTGGACCTACGTAAAGCTGCACAGGACCTGGTCAGGAAGACTCTTTCTGGTCGTACTTACTACCAGCTAGACTACCGTGTGATCATGCTGTTTGGGCTCTCGGAACTTCAAGCACATGTTGAGTGGAAAACGAAAGTAGGTCACGGAAACCATGTCTTTCACATTTTGGTGACGTAATTCTCGCTCTGCAGGAAGGAAAGCAAAAGTGAGTTTCAAGGGATTTTTGGCACTTCGTTCCGTTCAACTAGTACCTTAGAATCCAAGCGACAATCTCGTATGAGCCTGCAGCGTTTTCCACGTTGTACCCCTAGTTCTAATGCACTGATACTACACCCCTTGCACTGCTGGTCCAGCGCACCTTCTCGTCGGGTTTCTGTCTCGCAAGATCCCAGAGTGTACTAGTGCATGTTCTGTGCACTGTTGTCGTCTTTGTATTCTTTTAGCTGGATTTCTCCTCAAGATTTACATGTAATGATAGTTGTTGATGTCCCAATCGACAGCAGAGTTGGGGTGAGCGTGACGGCGTGAATGCGTGGCTAGGCCTTGCTGTCCCAAAACATCGTTCCTGGACTAAGATCTCGTGTAGCCAACAAGATCATCAGTCTTTTTCGTCATTTCTCGCCTGATTTCAACTCATTCAGCTTATTTTCCGTGCTTAGCTGAACCCTTAGCCATCATAAGCCGAATAAGCCGAGAAAAGACCTTATTCAACGTTTGTGAACGCGTATTCGGACCAACGCTCAGAATTGCGTACCATCGCGGAGGGGGAGTCGGTATTCACCACTGTCGGTACACACGCCGATAGCCTTGTGGACATGGGGATGCTGATTCAGCTTGAGATGGGAGAAGACACTGGAACTCGTGCTTCAAGCACTCGAACGGGCTCCAAGGCGGTCAATCAAGAAACTGACCGCAACGTACCTCACCCTCCACCTGTCCGAGATCGCGCGCACTGTCGGCATCGAAAGTGTAGACGAAGTGCGCACATTGATTCTCGACATGGTGAGCATTCTCTCTCCCATGCTAACCGTGTGTTGTGATAGCGGTGTGGATGACCATGGGCTGACCAGTATAGATCGCATCTTCAGAGATATCTGCGCACTTGTCTGCGGACGGGACGGTCTCGTTCTTCGACCCGCCCGTCACACTCGACAAGACGGACGTGGATCGAGTACTCGCACAGGCCCAGGGACAAGCCACGTTATTGGCCAGCCTAGAGAGGGAGATGGCAAGGAGCAAAGAGTACCTGACCAAGGTGCGCGCATCTGATCCTTTTTTTTACCGTCTGTTCATGCGCTCGACCATAGCGCAGGCCATCAAAGGCAAGGAAGAGGCGGCATGGAGTGGGGTAGAGGACGACGGGATGGACCGGTTGGGTCCTGGTGTTGGCTGGGCCGACGATGTAGGGTTCACTTAGGCGTTTTTGGGCGCACGTTCGGGGATGTGTACGTCGGGTTGTTTCCCGGTATGTTGATTGGCATGCATCTTTGGCAATCGTGCTTGATCTTGGTGACGAGGTTGTGCGTGTGTGCGCCCGGTCACTAGATGGAGAGAGAGATTGACTTTTGACAGCTGTCGTGCACATGGACACCGAAAGAAAACAGGGGGAGCCGTTTGTTTTTTCACCAACCGTTGACCTCACACCATCAAGGGGCCCAGGAAAAGAGCTCTCATGACTTGAACCTGGTATGTATTTTGGAGGCGTTAAGATTGCGATTATAATTACTTGGGAGTTGCTCATGGACCAAAGTCGGTGTATCGAACCCAAGGCTTGCGAGTGCTGGTGGAGAGAAGAGCAGCGACAATAACATGACAGATAACACCAATACATGATGCAGTACTCCCTCAGATTATTACGATGGGGACTCAATCAGCTGAAGGGAGGTCGTTTTAGTGTCCGGAGGTACGGCTAACGAGAGTGAGCTGGTAAGCTAGTACAGTAAGTAGGGGCTATAGTAGGTATAGTGCTTACCTCCAGTCTGGAAGCCGCCACCAAGGTGGGGCGACAACACCCAGGAGCGCTCGGACAAGATCAGGACGTGATCGAACGTAGTATTGAGACGAAGGGGAAAGACAGGGAAAAGGAGGAATAAATCTAAGACTAGCAGGTCTCCTACATACATATATGTCTCATGGATGTGACGTCAGTGAATGTGAACGGAAGGAATGCTAGTGCCAAAGAGATATGGTGTCGGCTTACAGTCTCATTCACTCGATTGGAGGGAAAGAGCGAACGGCCCACACACGCTCGTCGGAAGTGCGTGGTCGGAGTGTCCGAAAAAAGAAATTAAGGAAGTATCATACTACGAACGGGCTATTCTCCAACAGGCTGAACACCTCCGAGCCCATGATCACACACTCTCAGCTCTAACGAGCCTACTTCAACACCTCCTAGGAAATCCTGAACCCTTGGTACGATCAGTGTCCAGACGGCGGTCGAGTTCCGCCTCCATATCTGATCATTCGCCTTCCTGGGTGTGCTGAGACTGGCTTGCCTCGTCCTCCGGTGTCTGGGCAATGTTTACCCTCTCACCCTCTGCAGTTGGCACCTTCAGACCGTCTGAGGAAGAAGGATTCAGTCCCAGTAATCTGCCCTTATTACAATCCACACCTTTGTCTGCCCTTTCTTCGGATGGCCTTAAACTACCTGACGGCGAAAGCACTGGTCGGCGCAGTCTCGGTGACCCATGCTCGACTATCTCAGGCTCACTTGGAGTGATGGGAGGAGGCCCAGGCAGGATCGGTGAAGACGCTGGCCGGTGCAGTCTTGGCGACCCGTGCTCGACTATCTTAGGCTCGCTTGGGGTGACGGGTGGTGGCCCAGGCTGGACCGGTGGAGATGATGGTCGATCCAATCTTGGCAGTCCATGCTCGACTGTCCTGGGCTCACTTGGGGTGACAGTCGGAAGCGCAGGCTGGATCGGTGGAGACGATGGTCGGTCCAGTCTTGGCAGTCCATGCTCGACTGTCTTGGGCTCACTTGTGGTGACGGGCGGAGGCCCAGGCTGGATCGGTGGAGGCGTTGGTCGGTCCAGTCTTGGCAGCCCATGCTCGATTATCTTAGGCTCACTCGGTGTGACAGGTGGCGGCACGGACTGGATCGGTGGAGGCGCTGGTCGGTCCAGTCTTGGCAGCCCATGCTCAGCTATCTTAGGCTTACTTGGGGTGACAGGTGGAGGCACGGGCGGGATTGGTGGAGGCTGGGGATTTCGTCTTGGGGTGAGCATGATAGCCATTGCCCATGTCAGGTTGCTCTTAAGATGTGAACCTGATTGAGAAAAAACCCACCCAAGTATGCTTTGCACGACTCTCCGACACAATCTCTGAAATCCATGTCCGTGGACCATCAACGCCATACCAACGGATAAAAGGAGTGGACATACCACACGCCTTTCGACCCAGCCAGCTAGGCCAGGCCGTTGTCCAGCATCCTCCAGACCAGTCTCCGGCAAGGAGACGATACCATCATACGAAAAGCCTTCCTCCACGGCCATGACCATGTTACCGAGCAAAAGCGATATACGGTCTGGCTCCATGGTGCGAGTTCAATGGAACTGCTTGAGGGTGAATCTAGAGAGAGCTTTAAAAAAAAGATACACGCGCAGTGCCGCAAGGCGATGGCTGGCGAGGGTGCAATTTCAACGTGATCGACCAACCAGCTGGCCTCATGCCGGCGCTACAGCAGTTGCCACACTTCTGTGTGGGTTTCTTCGTGCAGCGTGCACCGTGATAAGCGACGCTACTGGAATGAAGATTCTGGCCACAACTGAACGTTGGAGTTCGGCAGAGAGGAGGACGTCTCTGAAATGGCCGGTTTGGGTCAATGTTTGTCTGGGTGGGTCTGCGTCGGTTTGGGTCAGCAGCAATGCCGAGTGCGGCTGACATGTCGGCGCTTGAAAATCGGAAATACCCGCGCCAGCTAAAGTTTGGGTCAAG
>JBBPTT010000329.1:0-28891 GCA_038094175.1 Boletellus aff. lepidospora
CATCGGGCTCGTCGACAAAAGCCCCCCCCTCCCCGCCACTATGTGCGTATATGCGCGTGTGTGGTGTGGTGCGTGAAGGGGAAGGGGGGGGGGGGGACCACCCACCCACCTAGGACGGTACCTCTTCCATGGTGGGCGCATGGCCACTGGCGACGATCACGTCCTCGGCCGCCGACCTTTTCGCCGCGCGTTCCGCAGCCTGCGCTTGCAGCACCTCGACCTCCTGCTGCAGCTTTGCCTGACCCCCGACAGAACATACCGAACCACATGAGAGGGGGCACGACGATCGCTCGGAAATCGCCTACTCACCACCTTGGCCTCGAGTTCGGTCTTGTCAAAGATCGAATACGCGGGGGACGGTACCGGAGGGGTCACCAAAGCACCTTTTTTTTTGCGATAGATCATGAGCAAGGGGCGCGTCATGGGCAAAAAAAGAAGCTCGTCCTAGAGGGATCGGGGCTAGACTTACCAAACGCAGCCCTCTTGAAGACCTCTTCCATCAGTTCGTGGTTGCGCTTGTATCGCGTGAGCGCGAGCGTCCGCGTCGATATCATCTCAAACTCGTCTTATGGCACCACGAGAAGAAGAAAAAAAGTCAGGTTGTCTTTCTTTCACTTCCAGAGGACGCGTCCTGCCCGCGCGCTCACCTGCAGAGTCGTCATCGTCCAGCCGAGGTGGACCGGGCCGCTGCTGCGTCACCTCATCAGACGAGCAAAGCAAGAAGAAGAAAAAAGACCGAAAATTTTGCGCTGGCGAGAGAAGAACGCACCGCTGCCATGCTCCCACTCCGCTCCCGCGCACGTTCCCGCTCTCGCCGTCTCTCGAGCGACTCCATGTTGCTGTTCTGCTGCGCGAGCATCGCCTGCGGCGTCATCCCGATCCCTTGCGCGGCGTTCATGGCCATCGCTTGAGGGTTCAGCGCTTGCTGCGCCATGCCCATTCCACCCGGCTGGTTCATCCCAATCCCCTGTGGGTTCATCCCCATCGGGCCTTGTGATGATTGTGGTGGCGGTGGTGGAGCAGGAGCAGGAGCAGAAGGACCCCCGCCAGGGGGTGCGGAAGCCGGGTACGCTTTCTGTCCAGCCTTGTCGCCCATGACATACACGGGCGGTTCCGTGAGTTGGCGGAGGGGATATTGGCGGACGGGCGAGTTCAACAAGGAAGGAACGGTCTCTGCAAGCGGGAGCGCGTCAGCGTCGGAGGCGGAAAACGACGAGCTCGGTCGGAAAGGGGATTCGAAATGGGAAAGTGCAGTCATCATGCTCGTCGTTGAACCGTACCACCAGGCCTCCCGCGAAGGACGAAGTGGACGTTGGACAAGCCGGGATCATCCACAAATCAGGAAAAAAAAACATCTTCCAACCGTTACGGCACATGCAAACACGTCTCGAGCGACAGATAAGGCGCACAAAAGTGTGGAGGGAAACCGGGAGAAAGGGTGTGCCTTATCTGAAACGCAGGAACGTGTCGCAAGAAATAAACATGTGTCTCGACTCACGGGTGACTGGTCCACGTGTATAATGCACGAGCGTAATCGCAGTATGACCGCCCTTGACGAGGCGGTAGCGACGTCGGACTCGCCAAGCGGTTGTCTCCTGTGCATTGGGGATGAACCCATATTTGACTTCCGTAACTTCGATTTCCTGAACGAGACAAGAGACACTGCAAATCAGCTGACCCGACCTCGCTTAGGTGGGGGAGGAGATGTGAATGCGTACGCGATTGCCGGGTGCTTGGATTGCGTACCGTGTCTCTTGGTCTTGGTAGCGAATACCGTCATTTGGAAACTGTGCAGGGTTGGGGAGGAATATAAGGACGACCTGACCCTCTGCGATTCAAGCAAATGTGTCAATGGCTGCTACTCTAATGAGTACTATCGCGAGTGTGCGCACCGACGGGCTTGTCAATAAACGTCCATGTATAAGGAACGGTGAGGGATAGCTGCGCAGCGCGGGCGAGCATGTTAGCAGCAGCCTCCACAGATACATTTGCGTGAAGACCAATATTTTCTGGAAAACGAAGGCATGGAGCGTCTGGATGTGGTTGTTGGAAAGACATGGCCCCGGAGGTGGACTTCGCTGGTCTTTCGGTGGTAAGGCCGCTGTCACGTGACTGGGGAAACAGCGCTCGTGGTAGGGAAAGAACTGTTACAAAATCTCTGTTTGTGCTCAACTCTTTAGCAACTATATACACGACGTCAATGCGCTCAAGAAAAAAAAACGTGTCAGAAGAAAGAGAAAACAGGTACATAGGGCACACAGATCTTTGTGATGCGACAAAGATTGCCTGGAAACAAGCATAGATTTGTTTACTCTTCGTCAAATATGTCAAAAGAGAGGCCCCAGGATTTGCTGGGGTTCAGGGTGCGCTGGGGCGGGTGCGAAACAGCAGCTTCTTCGAGCCTTTCAAAATCCTCCTGGGGAAGTTCAAAGACTAGAGAGCGTCATCAGTCCCCCTTCCTGGTTTGCCCTCATAGGAAACATACTCTCAAAGTTCTCCTCGACACGAGAAGGTGTCACGCTCTTAGGGAGAACAACAGTCTGAAAGCCTACAATCAGGTTCGCCACCAAAGTGGGTGCGTGACGTCACTTACCCCACGCTGGACATGCCACGAGATGATCACTTGCGCAGGAGTGATGCCAAGCTTGCGAGCAATCTCTCTCACCTTGAATACTCAGTAAGAACCAGTGCACATAGACATGAATGAATGCCACGCACCTCAGGGACAGCAAGAGTCTTCTTAACCTGTTTGCCACCGCCAAGTGGTGAGTATGCCTCCAACAAAATGTCGTTCTCTTTGGACCACTGAATGAAGTCATGGGGTGAGCCATCCAGAAACGTCGCACAGATGCCGCAAAGCTAACCTTGAGAAGCTCTGGTTGAGGATTCCAGAAGTTAAGTTCAACCTGGTTCACAGCTGGCTGATACTTCAAGGGATTGGCTGTCAAATTTTCGATCCTATGCAACGGATGAGATCATGCGAACGGATCGTTGCGTCGACACACCTTCGTGCGTTAAAACTGAAGAAGCGCATGTTGAGCAAATACCCAAATTCAAACAGGTAAGATGCTTACTTGCTAACACCAATGTTTCTGATCTTGCCTCTGTCAACCAATTCCTCGAGCTTCTGCCAAGTCGGATAGGGATTTGCGGTGAGGTCCTCATCCAAAACGTTGTTTCCTGTCTTCTTGAATGCGACAGGCCTGAAAAATCCAAGGTCAGGAAAAATCCCTGGGGCATAGCATGCACAATGACACACCAATGGATCAGATACAAGTCCAGATAAGCGACGCCAAGCTTCGAGAGTGAGTCGTCGAGGACTGGTTCGACGTCCTCGGGCGCGTGGTTCTCGTTCGGGAGCTGACAAATAACATTAATACAGGCCTGATGCTCCTACGGAATGATGACTTGCCTTGGACGTTAGCCAAACTTCGTTGCGCGGGACACCGCTCTCTCTCAGAGCTCGCCCGACTTCAACTTCATTCTAAACAGAGCCTCAGGAATATCCATACGCTCTCCATAAAAGAATATGGCATACTCCATAGTACCAGGCTCCGTCGATGTGACGGTAACCCGCGCTCAGCGCGGCCTGCGTTCCTTAGTGTCGCATGACAAAGACATCGGAATCCGCCTACCTTGACAGCGCCGCCAACCTCGCCTGGTTTGGCCTGCCAGACGCCTACATGACCAAAATATACTTATCATGAGATCAGTATGGGAGTAACCCCTACCGAGTGCAACAGACGGGATCTGATCTCCGGATGGCAACGTATAGTGAGAAGGGAGCCCTTTTAAGTTGCTTGGCTTTCTCTGAGGGACGCCGCGAGAGGAACATGCGAGCCGAGTTGCAGAGAACGAAGCAAACGTGAGGCAGGTTGCGCAGAGAAAGTAGAAGGCAAGTCTCTTCTTTGAAAGGGGCTTTGCAGAACGAGCAGATTGTCCTTCTTCGACGTCCTCGTCGGTACGGAGAGGTTTGTAGTGCGGCGCCATCGCTCTGGTGTTCGGGGAAGCGAAGAGCAACTTGCATTGCTGCGAAGTCCGTCCTGGTGATATAAAGGCCACATTGATCTTACGTTATCCATCCTGCTGCTACCGCCTCGGACCCGGCCGTTCAGAAAACAACAGAGTTCGGACGGATGGGCTGCGACTTTGCGCCTGCATTGATGGACACTCTTCCAGTTGTCAAGTTCGCAGATTTGGTCTAGTTCGCTCATGATGATACCGACAGCCAGCTTCAACACACGTCCATCTCAGGACAGGAGCCCTCAAATTGACGTCTGTGCCCAAGGCTTAGATCGACGTGCGCATGACGATCTATCGTTTTAGCTTTGTTCAGAGAACGACAGAAAAAAAGTACTTCCGCGCAAGAAACAGCACATCTGGATCTAGCTGGCATCTTTCAACGATATTCCCCGACAACGTTTTCGAAAACTTCTCTGACGGGTTGATGGGATTCGATGTCCCAGGAAATATTGAGCGAAAGTGTCTATCTACCTGCCCAGCGCCTAGTTGGCATACCAGATACTCAACAGAACTGGTACCAGGGGAAAAGAAGGGACATCCCGTGTCGCAGCCATCGCGCGGGCTTACCGCCAACATACAATACAACTATCTTCAAAAGAATGACAGACGCGATAAAGCGGCGTCAGGTATGCGTCAATCCCCTAACAACTTCTTTCACAAGGTATTCGCCCGTGGCGTGCTCGGGTATGCCACGTACCCCAGGAATCACGAATCTAGATGAACGAGCGTGAAAAGCGTTCATAGACGAACGAGGTCATGCCGCGTCTCCAATGCTGCTGGACAAGGTATTCCTCCGATGGTTCTTGCTGGCCACCAAACAATGCTCGATCTTGTCCTCAGTGAACCTCTCGACGTAGATTTGGACTCTGTTTCTCTCGTCTGCGTCGACGGTGTTGCAGGTGACTCCTGTTGTGGGCGCGGGTACGTCCAGACTCGTCGCCCAGTTAGTCACCCCGGCACGGACGATGACCATATAAAATGTAATGGAAATGATCGGCGTAATCTGTCGATCAACGACGCTTCAATGTGATGATCAACATTGACAGACGGCGACGGCTGACCATGTCTAAGATGACATATTGACCTTTAGTTCCAGTTGAAAAGCAGATTAATGCTGCGAGAAGAGTGAGTGAGTAGATGACGCCAGCATCGATGATGATGTGCAACATGGGCTGGAGCGGAGACTTTCTGTAACCGGGCAGCCACGCTGATTTCCTGTTAACAGACCAGATACGGTAAACCAGCAAAACTGAAAAAAAAAAGTGGTAAAAGGGTTCGAAATCATTCAGTATTTAGGTACATACTGGTCGCCAATAAGTTGGCAGTGAACGTCGACGCATAGAACGATGTGATCCATTGCGAGAGACTCCGACCAAGGACCCTTGTTTGCTTCGCTTGTAATGCAACAGTAGGACATGCAATTCCAGTTACTTTGGGTGTATCGTCGACAACGGCGCCCACCCCAAAATAGGACATACGCACCGAAAACAGCAAACCAAAGCATTGTAGGCAGAATTATGACAAGTTTAGACTGCCATGCCAAATAACAACGATAGAGCTGGAATGGCGTCAGTGCTTGGTGTCTACCTGAACCCAAAGAAGACCCACAACGACGGCGTCCCCTACGAGCGTCTGTGCAGTATACACATAGTTCTTGTAAACGAACGTCCATTGTGACACCTCGGAAAAAAAACCGCTGGGTCCTCCTGGGACAGTGTCTCGATATGTTACAAAGCCTTCCACAGCTCTTATTATATCAATCACAAAATGCTGTGACCCCGAGATATCAGCCCTACATCTAGCCAGAAAAACGAACAGGCGCACGCACCACTGCACTAAACAACAGCAACGCACATGCCGTCGCGACCATCTTACGGTTCACTCGGTCAGTGGATCGCTGGAACACCAGTGCCCAGACCGTCCCTCCAAACATCAACAATGAGAAACCTTTGGGCGACAACTGTTCACTATCCTTGCCGTACGATTTGCCACCATGAAGCGGGTGTCTTACCATTTAGAGTTGCCTCTAGTAGCGTCGCCAGCAGCTCCGCCTTATCCAGAGTAAAATCAGAGTTACCCATATTCCAGGATTACCGCTTGCAAGGAACCCAGGGTAACCCACGGGACAATTAGAGGTAAGGACTGACAGGGTGGGGAAGCAGGTCGGTGTTCCTGGCGGTACTTTACCCATAGTTATACAAAGACATTCAGATTGGCGCATTTAGTCTCAAAAGCACGACAGCGACCACTTGTATGTAAGTATTCCGGATTCGTACCTGCCCGAGACCATCGGGTCCACGAGGGTGCAGCGCTGAGACACTTGGTGGTGTCTGCCGTCCCGCGGAGCGGAAGAAGATCCTCGGAAATGGGATCGAGTATCATAGGAACCAGCTCCGCCACTGGGGCGTCTCGTGTCATATGCAGCCATGTACGTATCGCGTGTCGGGGTTCAAGATTCGCTACGATAGTCAGCATGTGCCTCTGGGGAGTTGACTGTATGTCCTGTGCCGACTTTGTCAATCTGCTCATCCACCAGTGTTCACATAAGTGATGGTTCCATTTGGCAACTTAATTGTTCTTTTCTTGATTATCCTAGAGCACTGCAGATTTGAACGAGCCCATCCGACGGGAGATCGTCGAAAGCCAGTCGCAACGCCGAATCCCGGGGCTGTGTATGAAACTGCCAACTGCGCAGCGCAAGAGACTCGAGTCTTTTGCGGCCTGTCACACTTCCACAGCTGGGGCAGGCACCTGTTCCCTCATACGTGCCTGGCGGTAGAGAGGGCTGTGGGCTGCCGAGCAGAGTGCCTATTATCGCGGCGTTTAAGTCGTGCCAGGAGACATAGCAACGTAGAGCGTCACTTGTTGACTCTGTAACAGTAAGGTATCTGCCGATGCGCGATACATGACCTCCATTAGTAGCAGCCCCGTTTCGCGTGCAAAACTCTTTCTGGGTCTGTGTGTTTCTTCGTCGCGAGGACCGGACGCGTGTTCGACTCGTGGAGAGTCTCCCTCGTAACATGGCCAGCAGGATACCCGAGCCCCGATCCATGCGTTCGCAGTTGTCTTGTGTGCTCACGGTTCAACGTTTGATCAGCACCCACGGACTGTTATGTCCATGCTTGACCGGTGACCGGTGTAGTTCGGAGAGGTCGTGCGAGAGGTTTACATAAAACCATAGTCGCGACTTGAAGCATACTTCAACGGTTGACATGTCCGACTTGATCTCCACCCCGTCTCAGACACAGAGCGCGGTCTCAAGCGACGCGTTCGAAGCTCTCATAGATCTCCTTGCTTCTGATGGTATTGACGAAAACCCAGCGGAGCACCCAGCAAAGTGTCCTCGTCCTCAGGCAAATGTCACATTGAGGGATGATTCGGGAAAGCTGGATTTCGATAAGATTCGTGTCATGTTTGCATCGCAGAACGTCTCCAAACATTACAGGCAAGAAAATACGCGGACACAGAATGCACAGGCCCCCACCATTCCTAATAACGAGGACGACAGTGACGATGAGCCTTACTCGCCAGGGAGCACGTCCTCGAGCGTCCCTTCACGTTCGGAATCCCCAAAGCTTGTTAAACAAGCAACCACTGGGCACAAGCGTAGCTCGACATTTGGAAACCAACCATGGGCGGCAATCCATGGGAACATGACGGAAGCAAAGGTGCTAAAGTCACTCCTGTCATTTTTAGGATAGGCTGCTGACAGCGCTGCACAGGAGGACGTATCAGCGGCATCACCCGCTGTATTGCACAAACCCCTTTCGTTTGACGAATTGAACACGGCTCTTGCAAGTGCTCATGAAGAAGTGAAGTCTCTCCGTCAACAATACGACCATCTTCAGGCACTGGTCACCAAGCGCTTGGGAACAGAAATACGAGATGAAGCACAAGTTTCCTCGAGCGCTGTCAAGGCTGACAAAAATAGTGGACGCACTGTATCACAAGAAAAGGGTGCCCAGGCACAGTCAAGCGTTATCGTGCCTCCGGCCCCTCTGCCCTCCAATTTGCCCACCGAAATCGTCACCCTCTCTGAGGATGCGGCGAAGAGGGCATTGAGCGTGAGTGGTCACTGTTCTTGTGTATTCGGTAGCTAAGGATTTCGTATGGCTAGGCCATTGTGCATGCATTAGATCTATCGCCAAGTACCATAACCTTCATGGCCGGCTGCCCATCGACGTCTTCCCTGCCTACATCCCCGCAACACACTTTGTCCCCTTCATGCTTGACTCAACAACATGATGTAGCTTCTATCGTTCGTGCACTCCAGTTCCTTGGCTCAGTGGACGAACTGGTCTGGCGGCGAACCTCAAATCCATCTGGGCCCCGTACGTTGCCGCCCGTGTTCTCGGAGGAAAATACTATTGCCCTTCTGGCTCGCCTTGAACTGTGGGAACGAACAATTCGGCGGTCGTCAAGATCATAAAGGCAAATCCCACAACGCAATCGGGAGAAAAGCTCGAGTTGTTCGAAGAAATATTTTATTCGTGCAAACTCGATGCCCTGCGGCGCCATATTCATATTCGGCGTTCGTCCACATTAGCGTAGACTGAAGAGTAGAGATCGATGATACCCCGATGCTCCCGCCTACTTGTTCTATAACTAGATGATCTATCTTTGCAGATGTATTCATGCTCTTGCTTTGTATCTTGGGCGTCCAGATTCACTGTTTGCTTGCTCAACGTGCATCTCATTCCGTTGGATTTCCTAATGTGGAATAGACAGTAAGGGCAAGAGATCCTACTTTGTAAAAGGTACGATGGCTAAAAAACTGACGAGTGGTGTTTCGGCCACGTTATATGGAAGGCACGATGCCGAATCTTGCAGAACGTCGTTGAATTGGCCTTTCCGAACATCCAAGTGTCCGAGCTGTCCGACTCATGTGACATAAGCCTCTGAACTTGATAAAGTTTAGGTGGAGACTGGACTGCATCAAAGCTGCTGAGTTTGGCAAGTGCCTCTGCCCTTTTCCTGCACTCCCTGCTGAATCCTGTGCAACAGTGGAGAGGATCTGGCAACACCTGTGACCATTGCTGCTAGTGATGTTAAAGGCCTGGCTTCAGGCCTTAGGTCCTGTCTGGCATGCAGAAATTTCCAACTTGAGGTTCAGCTGGGTCAGGCCAAGGTTTCACAAAAGTAGCCACAGGATTGCATAGATAGTTGATTATTATTGATTGATCTGATATTTGCCTGCTCACACAGACTTACTAGTAGGTGACTTGACAACAATTAATGAAAGTAGTAAAACCAGGTGGTGTCACCTTTTTTGAGTGTTATTTGTGCCTCAGTGTCCATGGTTGTCAGTGTGAGCAGGCAAATATCAGATCAATCAATAATAATCAACTATCTATATGATCCTGTGGCTACTTTTGCTGAACCTTGGCCTTGTTACACTCACTGGGTGGCAAGCATAAGGACTTGGATAAAGGTCAAGGGCAAAGACAAGGTTACACCCTATAGGTGCAAAGGTTCAGCGTAGAACTGCAAGGGGACAGGGACTGGAACCCTGAAGACGTGACTGTTACAGTTTTTCCTTTGTCTCCCCTTGATAAGTCCTCCTACTTTCCATCCTGATCTTGATGACTATCATTGGACCATTAGGACTTGTCTATTTCGGCTAAACCAATGGACATCGGATGCCCATTCTATTGACGACTGCCTTATCCCTTCTCATCATCACCTCTTCACATCGTCACACCTTCACCATCTCACTGTGATGGTAACCACACATAGCCTTGCAGCCACCATCTTTTGATCCCCTGATCCCATCGTTGATGCTGTGCATTGATGTATCAGTCATCCTAGTTACCCATGACTCATTCTGAGTCATCACGGCTGTACACACAGCTTATCCTGATACTATATAGTTGACCCCAGTTTGTACCATAGTTTCTTCAGCTAGTTCTATGCAATCTACGTGTAGTTGTCTGGCCTCCACGAGACTGCTCCATCGCAGTTAGTGAGATCCTCTTAGTGTCTTCGCACTACACTTTTGAGTGTGCACTCAACTAGTTGCTTTCATTGGCTCTGGATCTAGGATCAAGCCTTTGACCTTGCTGGATAACTCCACACAAGCGTAACAGCGACCAGTAACAATGACTGGCTGTAGGCAAGGAAGAAACAAGGGAGTGCCCACTCAAAAGTAGGGCAAGGACTTAGAGAGATCCAGGGAGGCAAGGAGATGCTATTCCAAGTAGGTCTAGCTTAGGGATACATGGCTGGAGCCTTGGGGTTTATATACCCCAGGGATACAGGATGACTAAGCAACCATGGAAGGCCATGGAATGTACAGGAATAAAGATGAGTCAAAGGAACACAGCCAAAGGCTGTGGAACAGGAAAGAAGAAGGTTCTAAAGAAGCACAGCCAGAAGGCTGTGGAACAGGAAAAAGAAAAATGTTTAAGTAATACACAGCCAGATGCTTAGTAAAGCTGTACAAGTCATCGGCTGATGAGTCAAAGAGGCAAGGTAAGCATAGACAAAAGGAGAAAAGGGGGGAGATAAGAAAAGAGTAGGGTAAAACATAACAGGCCTGACCCAGCCAAACCTCAAGTTGGAAATTTCCACATGTTGGACAGGACCTTATATGTTACAAGAAATGCCACTGCATTAACCCCAGCCAGATGAGGCATCTTCTTGATGAGTTTTTCTTCTCCTTCTGTTTATGCTTCTGATCCTGTGTTATTGTCTGATAGTCATCTTCCAACTGGATTGTATCCAGTCCCTATGCCTCCCATCTTTCCCCTTGATTTTGATGTGCCCATTTCCCTTTTGGACACATTCCTCCCACAGTGATTCTCTCACATCACTGCATATCCCTGACTTCCTTGTATGTTGACCTTGTGTTGACCTTGTTTTACTTGGTACACAGCATACCTACAACATATAAATACTTTGTAACCTGTACTATTATTCTTTAGCTAGTTCTACACAATCTACATGTAGTTTTCTGGCCTTCATGAGACTGCTATATTGCAGTTAGTGAGATCCTCTTCATGTCCTCACACTACATCTCAGAGTGTGTACTATGTTAGAAGTCTTTTGCAAGTCTGGACTTTAGTCCAAACTTTTGAATTTGCTGGATAACACCATGCAAGCATAACATTATATAGGCCAGACCAAGCCAGGCCCAGGCCCTAAATGGTTGAGGTCCTAGAGCCTGGCCTGGGAAGTTGTCAGGCCCAAGCCCAGGGCCTGGGCTCTGGTTTACCCTTAAATTTATTAACCTGAGGGAATAACTACAGTACAATTGTGAAGTGTAAGTTATAACTCTTTTTACTATATTGCACCATTGAATTTTTTTAGATAAATTCACAGCAATATATTGTGTGGATATATCTGACTTGTAACTATCTTGCCATTATGACTTCCTCAGTGTCAAGTGAGCACACATTCTCTACTACTGTACTCACTGTTACCAAGTATTGAAATTGTTTGAAGCATGGTATTGTAGCATACTCACCAGTATCCATATCCATGCCTACAAGTACTCACACCCATTCATGAGTCATAAGTATGGTAAGTTACCCACATGGACACTAGTGGATAGAGATACACTGAGCAACAAAACTGTTGCAATGTTTGGTAGTTCTGTAATGTTTGTGATGCAGAATGTCATTGTGTGGGAATTTTGCTTAGTGGTAGGGAGATGAAATAATGTAGACACTCTTGGCTATCTATCACACCTTTGATCATGTGATTTGGTTCAGGGATGCCAGAGATATGACCATTTTAATTCTTCCATGTCATTGCAACAGTTTTGTTGCTGGTTTCATGGAGACCCAAATTAATATCTCACAGGTTGTTTTTACATAAGCAATGGATCATGTGATATATATATAAAGTTCAACAAAGTCAAAACAAACAATAACACCACTCTTTCACCACCACTATCATTATGAAATCTCTTTCTGTTGACCAAATCAACCAAATTATCTTTTTTTTTGGATTTGGGTCAATCTATTTGCCAAATATCTCCTGCTATTGGTGTCAACCATTCCACTATCAGCAGAATATGCTCTAAACATTGTCCTGACCTTCCAAAATCATCTGGTAGTTGTCTCTCAGTCATTTCTCCCATTGACATGTACCATGCCATTCAACTCATTGGGCCTGGAAAGGCTGAAAATGCTGTCCAGGTTACCAAGACACTTCAGGATGTCAAGAACAAGTCTATCTCATCCCAGACTCTTCATCATTGTCTCAGAAAAGCAGGAATGAAGGCTGTAGTAAAGAAGAAATGTCCTCTACTCAAAGCATGCCATAGGAAAGAGAGGATGGACTTTGCTTTAAGCCACCAGCATTGACTATAGAGGACTGGAAGCAAGTCATATGATCAGATAAGACCAAAATAAATCATCTTGGCTCAGATGGGAGGAGATGGGCTTGGAAAAGGATGGGAGAAGGTCCCAGTAATAGGGATGTACAAGAAATAGTCAAGTTTTTTTGTACTACAGCCTTCATTCCTGCTTTTCTAAGACAATGATAAAGAGTCTTGGATGAGAAGGTAGCAGCAAGTCCAAACATTACTGGTGGTAGAGGGACTTGCTGGATACCCTCTCTTTCTCCTGGTGAGTTTTGTGCTTGT
Source organism: Boletellus aff. lepidospora (assembly GCA_038094175.1). NCBI lineage: Eukaryota > Fungi > Basidiomycota > Agaricomycetes > Boletales > Boletaceae > Boletellus > Boletellus aff. lepidospora. The sequence goes on from JBBPTT010000329.1 coordinate 12,614, forward strand.
GTTTGTTGTGCTGGATTTTCTTTGTCTGTGGAAGACTCTGGGTTCATTCCTCTGGGTTCCCACATATTGGTTTTACTGAATGGTTCAGGTCCTAGGGGAGGAGGTGAAGTACCTCTACAACCCACAACAACTAAGTGTGAGTGTAGTGAGATGTGGTCCCTTGGACCATGGGAAGAGAGGGAGAAGACCAAGAGAACTTGGTTAGGGAATAGCCAGAGGTTCCTTGGGTATATATACACTTCTATCATATGTACATGTTGTAGTCGCATCTACAATCTACTGTGAGGAGTCTGCATGTATCTACATGCACTAAGCATAAGGCATCAAAATGGAAGTATACATAGCTATGAACATAAGGCATCAAGGAGGTGTGAGTGATTGTAGGGGGAATCATGTGAAGTAGTCATAGCCTCTCATAATCTAATCATAAAAGTGTCAGATAAGATAAGATGAGATTAGATAAAGTGAAATCAAAGTCTCAAATATTGTCCTGTAATAGGAGGATAGCTCTGAGAGCAATAGCTATAGCAACAGCAATGACTAAAGTGGTAGCAATGATAGTAGTGGCTAGGATGGTGATGGCAATACTAAGGTCCTTCTTGAAGATGTTGGTCTTGGTGTGGTGTTGGATAGAGCCCTTCTGCTAAAAAAACAGAGGCAAGAAGAGAGATAGTTCTTTTGTTATGCTTACATGGAGTTATCCAGCAAGATCAAAGGTTCAGACTAATAGTCTGGACCTGGCAAAAGATTCCTAGAGAAGTGCACACTCTGAGGTGTAGTGTGAAGACATGAGAGGTTCTCACTGACTGCAACAAGCAGTCTCATGGAGGCTAGAAAACTACATGTAGATTGTGTAGAACTAGCTAGAGAACAAGAATATGGAATAGATTGGTTTATATAGTACAAGAGTATGTTGTACAGACAGCCTCAATGAGTCAGAATAAGTCATGGGTAACCAGGATGAGTGATGTATTAATGTGCAGCAAAAGATGGGATCACTGGATCAAAAGATAGTGGCTGGAAGGCTATACACAGTTACCATTAAGGTGATGGAGTGAAGAGGTGACAATGTGATAACAACTGTGAGGATGAGGACAGATTATTAGAGGTTATGTCCATGGGTTGATTGAGTGCAGCTCAGGTTAGATGAGTCCTGATGCCTTTAGTAGTTATCTTGGAAAATCTGGTAAGAGAGAGGGACTTATCAAAGAAAAGGAAAAACTGTAACACTCCACCACAATCAAGGACTGGATCAAGAAAGCCAAAACTTTTCACACCCAAGTCACTTGTATTGCAGTCCTGAAGAAAGGAAACTGTCACCCCTCCTTCTCCTTGTCCCACATTACCAATACCACCTTTGACCCCAATGCCATGGAAGTTGACATCCTCAGAGTAGGAAAGCTCACACCAGAGGAATAGGCCAGGTGCTTCAAAGAAGGACAATACCTTCAATGCTGAAAGAAAGGCCACAATGCAGACAAATGTACTACTTTTACCACCTCTTTCAGGCCTTCTCATCCTCACTCTCAGAATATCTCTACTTTGAATACTCCTGCTCTAGCCCCTCCCCCAATTGCCCCTCCTCCACCCTTTGCCCTTGACTCATATGTATTCCAGCTCTGCTCTACTGGAAAAGAAGAAGGGGAGATCCTTCAAACCCTCAAACTCTGCTTTATATTACAGTTTTCCTAGTCCTTATGGTTATCTTTGGGTCCAAGCCCCTATTTCCCTTGTCTTATCTTATCTTCATCCTCTTTAATCACTTTCCACTTTGACCACCAGATCTCATCAATCTGGTTGCTTGGTTACAACCATCACAGTCCCTTGATGGGATATGACATACTCTGACTCACTCTCTGATGGTAACCACTTACTTAGCTTTTCCACTATGTTCCATAGTATTCCATGATTACTCATTGCACACTATATGTACCTTAGTCCTGACACTTTGTACCTTACTCTTGATCTGCACAATAACACACATACTTTGTGTCATCCCTCAGTCTCTGTCCATGAGCTACACTCACAGTCCCTCAGTCTCTGTCCACAAGCTATGCTTATAGTCTCTCAGTCTCAATCCCCAGATTCCTTGACATCTTAGTCCTTTTGTACTCAAGCATCCCTCAAGTCCTCTATCCCTCAGTGATCTCCTAGGTGGATAGGACACTGTGGCCTATTTGTGAGAGCCTGCCCTTCCACAGGTAGTTGCAATGACACTCAGTGTGCATTCAGCATAACACTTTAAACCAGATGAGATGAAAGTTGATTCTCTTACTTTGGGTTTTTACAGAGGAAAGCTGCCTCAACATTGTCTTCCCCACATGTACTAGTAGGCAATCGCAATGAGGGAACTATTCACCCCCCCATTTGCCTGCAATCCAAGTCTCAACCCCTTTGTCCTTGTTGAGCATGTTCCTAAAGTATCCATTCCAATCAATCCAGCTCTCCTTATTGGCCACCAGAATGCACCAAGAGCTTCCAGCATCTTGCTGTCATCCTCAGACATTACCCTCAATGTTGGTGTTCAAGCTGAGCCCTTTCAAGCTCTTCAAGCTCTTGTGTCACCCCAGTCCCATTCTTGCACTCTTAATCTTGTGTCTGGCATCTCTGGAACCCAAGTTCCTGACTCTGCCACAACCATTGAGTGGCCTGGAGGCCTCAAAATGGTTGCTCCTACTCTAGAAAAGGATGGTAGCAATGACAATAGACTTGCATTCAATGAAGAACACATTTGTCACATCATGTCATTCCCTCAGGCCCCTCCTGGAAGTGCATATATTGAATTTCTGGATGTCTCTTCATATGACCATTCATTTGATCTTGTCCTTGCCATTTGCAAAGCACTGTCAATCAGCTGTCTGGTTGTCATTTGCAATTTTGAAGACACAAGCTCATTCAAGTTCACTGACAATGACCTTTTATGCTATTTTGGCTTATCCTCCAACATGTTGATCTACATGCACAGTATGTTTTCATCTTTCAATTTACCTCAATGTTGATATCTTCAAAGATACAGGTAAACATATTGATGATTTTCTCCATCCTCATGTTATTGGAACAATGTTCCAGCTTGTAAATGGGATTAATGACCATAGTCAATGTCAATATATGCTTGAAATTCCCCTAACTCACTGTGTCATGCCTCTGTCCATCAGATGTGCATTAATGTCATAGATTATTACATTAATACTTACATTTCACTTGCAGCATGCTTGACAATGGCCTTGCTGTCGGCTGGAGTCAGACTCAACACAACTCCCCCTTTGAAAAACAAAAGGTTTCAGCAGACAATCTTGCTGTCTGTTCATGGGGATTAGCACATCAAGCTGGTGTCTTTATGCACCCTCACCACAATACCAATGGTGAGGTCACATACAATCTTGGAATATCTGGTGTGAAACTATGGACATTCTATTTTGTTTGTGATCCCACAAAGTTGTGCAATGACATACTCAGCATTATCACTCAATGATGTGACTGCAATAAATTTGACCATCCTGACATATATGTTAAGACTGTTTATGTCTATCCTGGTGACCTCATACAAGTTTTCATTCTATCCTGATATTTTTGCTAACCACATTTCCTCTAGTATTCAACTCCCTGGTCAAGTCCACTCTGTCTACACCCCCATTGCCTCTTTCACTATTGGTAGTCATTTTTATTCATATGACACCATGCACCTCATTGAAGTTGCACATTATTTCAACATAGTGCATAACAGGAGCTTTATGAATTAGATCCACCACCATGCACTCAAAATACTTGCCCAAATGCTCATTGGGCTTCCATGTTCTGATCTAAAGTGTAGTGAGTCACCATTTAATACCACTAGATTTTTTAGCTGATTGTTGTAGAGCTCAAGAGGAATTCTTTGATTGTCTTGTGTGCCATGATTCTTCAGTCTGAACTGTATAAAATGACCAGCCAAGACATTTGATTCACCAAGCCCATATCACATGTCAGGGACATTGTTCAAGGTCTTCTTGCATTCATGGACCATGATAACATTAATGAAATGCTCCCTTATTTTACCCAGCATGACTATTATAATCCCAGGGAAGATTTCTCTTGGACCAATAGTCTCACATAGTGGCAAGTATTTTAGTAGATGCTCTGATGTTTACTTGCTAGTTACCAGTTTATGTTAATTTTACCACTCTTTTTGCTTTGAATGCTCTGGAGACAGACACCATCGCTTACAGCAAACTGGTTGAATAGTTGTTGAAGTGACAACACCAACAACTAGGGGTCTCTTCAGTTGCTCTAGTGAGAACATTGGTAATCTGATGACTGGAGGGGAGGCTGGATTTGGAGTATTCACTAGATGAGGGATCAAGGCAGATAAAAGTCTGCCTCAATCTGAAACACCTCTACAACCCACAACCACAACTGTGAGCATAGTGAGTGGTGGTCTCTTGGACCATGGGAAGAGAGGGAGAAAACCAAGAGAACTTGGCTAGAGGATAGCCAGAGGTTCCTTGGGTATATATACAATCATATGGTATATACATGTTGTACTTGTATCTATGATGTACTGTGAGGAGTCTGCATGCATCTACATGCACTAGACATAAGGCATCAGAATGGAAGGATACATAGCCATGAACATATGTCATTGGTGAGGCATCACTGATCATAGTAGGGATTGTGATTGGATCATGAAGGGGTCATGGTGAGTCATGGCAAGTCATAAGATCTAATCTAATCGTAAAGTGTCAGCAGGTCACATGACCTGATAAGATAAGATTGAAAGATAAAAGTTCAAAAAGATTGTTCTGTAGCACAATCTGTAGATACATCATTGCTAAATACTATGGCACATGTGATAATCAATATCACATACACCTTGTTGCTACATTCCTTTTGTATTTCCATACACAGGGCTTTACACCCCTAACACAGTGTATGAAGGGAGTGTTGTTACAAGAAATGCTATAGCCTTGAGGGCTAGATGACAAGAGTGGTCCCTAATGAGTTTTTCCTTGCCTTCTTACTATGATTGTTCCACTGTCTATTCCATAGATGGCCATATTCCTTTTGGAGACTATTCTGTTCTCATTCCTCCATCATTTTCTCTTGATCATGATCTACCAGTTCTCTTAATCCAATGATTGCAATTATGCATGCCCACTTCCTTCTTTAAACACTATTCTCCTCAGGTGATTCTCTCACATCACCTCATGTCTCCTTTTACCTCCATATACTGTTTGCATAATGTAACCATTAATAACTCCTTACCAGCCAATTCTTGGTCATACTTGAATATGCAACAGTATATAACTTCATGTCTTGTACTCCTATTCTTTAGCTAGTTCTATGCAATCTACATATAGCTTTCTGGCCACCATGAGACTGCTCACTGCAGTTAGTGAGATCTTCCTAGTGTTTTTGCACTACACCTTTGAGTGTGTGCTCCAACTAGTACAATGGCTCAAAAAATTGTCCCAATATTATGGCATTTTGGACAAATGGGTTAATTGCCAGAGATATAGGACAAATAAGACAAAACACTTGCAAGATGGAAGATAGTACTTGCTCTTGGCATCCTAATCCCGCTTAGATCATGTGATTTGGTTGTCATGGCACTGAGATATAGCCATTTTAAAATCACATGTCATTGGGACAATTATTTGAGCATCATTCTACCATCCATTATTTAGTGAATAACACAAGAATTTGACAACTTTTGATGGATGCTATGCCTTGAACCTAGTTACTTATCTAAATTACATAAACTCCAAATACATAGAGAGTATATATCCTGTTTAGCTACTCCACTATCATCAAGAAATCCATTTTTATCTCTATTAAAGCTAATATCTTCTTCCTCACTGAATCTAGCTGAAACACTTCTACAACCATCAACATAATGAGAGTGAAGCGAGTGGTGGTCCCCTGGGCTGAGGGAGAGAAGGGAAAAAACCAAGAGAACTTGACTGGAGAACCAGCCAGAAGTTCCTTGGGTATATATACAGTCCTATCATATATACATGTTGTAGTTGTATCTACTGATCTACAGTGAGGAGTCCTCATGCATCTACATGCACTAAACATAAGGCATCAAGAATGGAAGAGAAGACATAGCCATGAACATAGGTATCATGATGATCATGAATACTCATAGTAGTAATCATGGTTGGATCATAGGAGTCATGGCAAGTCATGATGAGTCATAAGTCTAATCTAATCATAAAGTGTCAGCAGGTCACATGACCTGATAAGATAAGATCAAAGTGATAAAAGTTCAAAAAAGTTTGTGCTATAACACTAGCTCCCTTATTTATTAGATTTCCTATTAAACTGGTCTAGGAAAGTCTACTGTGGCTAGATTCATCAACAGACTCCTTCTGGAGAAGGAAAAAATCAAGCTGGGATGTTCTTCTGAGCTTTCTCCTATTGATAGAAGGAGATTTTCCTCTAGTATTTCCACTGTGAAGGCTGAACATGCTGTGTGAGTCATCCATCTTATCAGTTCTAATCTCCTCTGTCTCATCTCTTCTCAAGCTGTTCACAATGTCCTCAAGTCTGTTTCATTAAATAATACAATCAACAAAAAGAAGCCTCTCTTGTCTGCCAAGCATAGAAAACAGTGGCTAGCTTTTTGTTACAGCACAACTTTTCTAACTTATGCTATGTCCATTTTCTCTCTTATCTTATCTTATCAAGTCACATTGTAAGAAAGATAAAAAGTTGGGGGAATGCTGACCCTCAGGAAGTCCAGAGGATGTGATGAAGAAAAAAGTGGGTGTGAGATAGTCTTGTTCCAAGGGGAAACCAAGGTAAACAAGAAGGGATGGAGCTTGAGTGGACCTACCAACCAAAATGAACAATGTCTGGACTTGATCCAGACCAAGGGTAGCAAAATGAGGGTCTGGACTTAATCAAAGTGACAATTGGACCAGAGTTGGAGACAATGAGGACAGGGAGTGATGTCAATATGAATGGATGAGAGAGTCAAGGATGAGGTCTGATGGATGATGATGATGAGGGGATGAGTATGAAGTTCTGGACTTGGACAAAAGCAATGTCTAGAATGCAAGTGAAAATGATGAAGGGACAAAAGATGACAAGGCTGACACAGACGGTGCAATGGACGGAGACAGATGACAAAGGTGGGCAAGCAATTCCTCTCATTCAATCTCTAGGTATAGGATTTTTATATACTGACTGTTACAAGAAACAAAACCGCCCACTCCCCTCTTATTTGACGTGCATATTTGATGTCTTTCTCCTCTCCTTCTGATAATCGGTCAGACCTGTTGACCGGCAGAGATATTCATTTCCCTTTAGTCTTTTATTCCGTTACCATGCCTCCCATCTTTGATTCTTCCCTTGATGCGCCGGTGCCACTAATGGACATATTCTCCTCAGGTGATTCTCTCGCATCACCTCGTGTTCCCCTTCTCCTCTATATCGATTCTCACAAAGTAACTCCAGATGACTCCTTCACAGCCGATTCTTAGTCACTCATCTATACTGGATCATATATAAAGACCCATGCCATGTACTATTATTCCTCAACTAGTTCTATGCAATCTATGTGTAGTTTTCTGGCCTCCTCAAGACTGCTTGTCGCAGTTAGAGAGTTCCTCTCGTGTCCTCACACTACACCTCAGAGTGTGCACTTGACTAGTTGCTTTCATTTGGTTCTCAACTTGTCGACAAACCTCTGACCTTGCTGGATAACTCCACGCAAGCATAACAAAAGAACTAGCTCTCTTCAAATCCCTGCTTTTTAGCAGAAGGATTCTAAAGCAATAACCACAAAGCCATTTTCAGGAAGAAGATCGGAACTGCTAGGCCTTGCCCTCATTCTAGCCATCACCACTATTCTACGACTGGTAGAAACAGTGACTGCCACATTTGCCCTATACTCGACATTGTTCCATCGACCAAGACTCACCTAAAGAAAGGACTTCATCCCTGCTTGAAATAAGCAGTGGAACTGTGACTAGCCACCACGTCTCGACCCAGGATAAGACTGCCTGAGGATTCCGACCATGAGGAAGAAAGATATGTTGTGAATTCCCCAGCTCCACAACCAGAAAGACAAAGACTTCCTGGAACATCTCACATTCCCCAGAACCCCTTCCAACCACCAAGATGACTTTTTTGCCCCTTGCAAGCATCCCCAGCACCCCTGGTTATCTCTATTCTCCCCGAATCAACTGAAGGAGAACACACAGGCTTCTCTACCCCAAGAGAACCATCTCCAATTGAGTTATCCCCTCTGCATAATATTACCATGACTCACCAAGCGACTGGACCAGCACCTACCCCCACAACTAACCCACCAGCAGTAACCCTGCCTACAAGCAAAAAGTCGGAGATCAGGGCAGGATGTCCAGAAGCCTTCAGTGGGAAAGTGGAGGATGCTAAAAGATGGTTTTGGGCAATGAAGGTGTACTTCATGCTAAACCATGAAGTATATGATGAACTGGCACAGATTGTCATTCTCCTCAACAACATGAAAACCGGACTTGCAGCAACCTTCACAGAAGCCTGGTACCAGAAGCTGGATGATGCTGCACAAGGAAAAATCAACATCACTTTCAATGACCTGGAGAAAGACTTCTTCACAACCTTCTCCCCAGGTGATGCTCAGGCTGATGCACAATCCAAGCTTTACACTTTGAAAGAGGGCAGGGGAACATTCCCCAACTTTAGAGCTCAATTCAAGCTACTAGTGGCTAATGCAGGCATGGGACATCAAGACATGATCTTGATTGATCTCCTCAGGGTAGCAGTAAATGGGGATATAGTGAACCTCATGACAGCGGTAGATCCAGCCCCTGAAAAATGGCAGAAATGGATGGAGAAAGCAGCGCAATTTGACCAAGTTAGGACTAGAACCCAACTCCTAAGAATGGGACAGGGACAACCAAGCGTGTCTGGATCTTCCCACAGAAACCATAAAGACCCTTATGCAATGGATGTTGACGTAATCTGGCTTTCACCAACAGAATGGGCAGAACATTTCCAAAACAACAAATGTTTCATCTGCCACAAAGTAGGATGCTCAACCAGGAATCATAAGCGAGAAGGGAACTCTTTTAGAGGAAGGAATTTTGAATGAACCAATAGGTGAGTACTGCCTATGAACAGACAGACACCCACTACCTGAATGACACAGACCGACAATCCCATAGAAAAGTTCTTTGCCAAAAACAGCAAAGTAACCCCCGAAGAAGCAGCCAAAGTGCTGAGTCTCTGCTTCGACGACAAAGAAGTAGAAACCACTCAAGTCAACAAAGGAGAGGAGGGTTTTTAAAGGGTAAAGGTGTTTCAGCATCACCAATCCCCACAACTACTATTCCTGTAGTCGTATCCCCTATCGCAGATTGAGCAATCCGGCTCCCCACTTTATTACGAGAAGAAAAAACAGGAAAAATTGCTGAAATATCTGCACTAGTGGATAGTGGAGCAAGCAACTGCTTCATAAACAAAGACCTAGTAGAAAGACTTGGACTGGAAACCAGGAAACTAAAGATACCCATCAAGGCCACCAATGCCGATGGAACAGAAAACGAGAATGGGTTGACACAAAGGAAAGTCACACTTTCCATCACCATGGAAAACCTACTTCTAGAAAAACAAGACTTCCTTATCATCAACTGTGGAGGCAAAGAAGCAATATTAGGAATGTCCTGGCTTCGACTAGTCAACCCAGAAATAAACTGGGCCAGAGGCGAGATCACCCTCCCTGAGTCCATAAACCCGGTCACACACACTCTAGATCAAATCGAACAAAGATATCTCCTAAGATATTTAGCACTTGACTCAAATGCCCACATTAATCAAGAAATCATTCGAAAAATAACTCATTCCATGGAGATCGCCCAAGCTGAACAAGCAAATAAAGAAGAAACCATCCTTTCCCCTGAATTTGAGGAATTCCAACGAGTGTTCAAAGAACCCCCTTTAGGCAAACTACCCCTGTCCAGAAAATATAACCATCATATTGACCTAAAAGACACCTTTGTACCAAAGGTAGCTAAGGTCTATCCGCTAAACCCCAAGGAGCTGGAAGCCTGCAAAACATTTGTCGACGAAAACCTGAAAAAAGGAACCATTGTACCATCACAATCACCCCAGGCCTCCTCCTTCTTCTTCGTACCAAAAAAAGACAGAGGCCTTCGCCCTTGCCAAGATTACCAATATCTTAACGAGCATACAGTCAAGAATGCATACCCACTACCTCACATTTCCGAACTCGTAGATCAGTTAAAAGACGCTACCATCTTCACTAAGATGGATATTCAATGGGGATACAACAATGTCTTAATCCACCCTCCCGACCGATGGAAAGCAGCCTTCATCACTCCAGTAGGACTGTTCGAACCAACAGTCATGTTCTTTGGGCAGAGCAACTCTCCAGCTATGTTCCAAGCCCTGATGAATCATGTATTCACTGATATGATTGCTGAAGGATGGCTGATCATATACATGGATGATCTTATCATCACCTCCAAACAGCCAGGGGAACATACTGAAAGAACTCATAGAGTTCTACAATGAATGATGGACAACGACTTGTTCCTCAAGTTGAGTAAATGTTCCTTCAATGTCACTGAGGTCAACTACCTTGGAATGATAGTGTGACCCAGCGAGATTACCCTGGATCCAGGAAAGCTCAAAGCAATCCAAGACTGGAAAAGCCCAACTTCCATAAAACAAATCCGTTCATTCATCAGATTTTGCAACTTCTATAGGAAGTTCATCCCTGACTTCTCTGGGATCAGTCAATCTCTCCACAAACTAACCAAGAAGGGGGTAAATTGGAACTGGTCACCCGAATGCAAAAAAGCTTTCAGAACCCTACAAAAGGCCTTCATATCCAGACCAGTTCTCAAGATGCCTGACTTCACCAAGCCCTTTATGGTTATGATGGATGCTTCACTCACTGCCTCAGGAGCAGTACTCATGCAAACCAATGGAAATGGAGACCTCCACCCCTGTGCCTATTTCTCCCGAACCTTCTCTCTGGAAGAATGAAACTACGATATCTATGACCGACAGTTGTTAGCTGTTATCCAAGCATTAGAAGAATGGAGACACTACCTGTCAGGGACAGAACATCAGGTGATGGTCCAAACTGATCATAAAAACCTGGCATACTTTAAACAACCCCATAAGCTATCCCGCAGACAAGCCAGGTGGACGTTGTTCTTGCAAGACTTTGATATTCAATATCAAAATCTTCCCAGAAATAAAATGGCCCCTGCTGACGCTCTGTCCAGAAAAGAGGAGATCGATACCACCAGTGATAATCAAGACATTGTTCTTATCCCAGATGATCACTTTATCAACCTCATTGATCTCACCATACATGAGAAAGTAATCCAATCTACCAAGGATGACCCTCTCGCAAAGAATGCCATTGCTGCTGCACAAATTGGTTCATCGCTGTTCCCTCGAGCCAATGCCAATGATTGGCAATGGAAAGACGGAATGCTATACTTCAAGGAACATCTTTTCATTCCCGAATCACAGCGACAGACATTAGTTACTCAACTACACAAATCTCCTGCTGGAGGACATGGTGGATATTTTAGAACCCTATCCCTGCTCCAAAGGGACTATTGGTGGCCTGGCCTCTCGACCTTTGTCCGCAAATTTGTCCAGGGATGCATGGTTTGCCAAGCAAACAAGGTTAATACCCACTCCACGACCCTGCCACTAGTCTCCAACCCTATGGAAGCAGATCGCCCATTCCAGAATATTTCTATGGACATGATTACAGACCTCCCAATCTCTGCAGGCTTTGACTCTATACTGGTCGTGGTCGACCATGGCCTTACAAAGGGGGTAATTTTCCTCCCTTGTACCAAAACTATTGACACAGCAGGGATAGCCAAGCTCTTTTTCAGAAATGTTTTCCCCAGATTTGGACTCCATGATCGAGTCATATCTGACAGAGGACCTCAATTTGCATCTGCATTTGCCAGAGAACTCACCCAACTATTACAATATGATCTGACATTGTCGACCACTTACCACCCTCAAACCGATGGAGAAACTGAACGCATCAATCAGGAATTGGAGACATATCTAAGAATCTTTTGTGATGGAAACCCTGCTAAGTGGCATGACCTCCTCCCAATGGCTGAATTTGCTCACAACTCTGCCACTCATTTGGTCACCAAACAAACACCATTTGCACTTATGATGGGATATGAACCTCAAGCCTACCCTGCCATCGGAAAGACATTCCTGTCCACCCTCAAATCCTGAATGGCGATCCTCGATAATGCTCGAAAAGAAGCCAAAGCCGCACATGTCACTGCTCAATTACACCGAAAGGAGAAAGGCTGGTCCAAATACAAACCCTTCAAAGTCAGAGATAAAGTATGGCTAGAAGGAAAGAACCTTTGAATCCCTTACCCATCAAAGAAACTAGCCCCTAAGAGAGTAGGACCCTTCGAAATCGAAAAGGTTATATCATCGGTGGCATTCCAACTATGACTCCCTTCATCCTGGAGAATTCACCCAGTATTCCATGCCTCACTCCTCACCCCTTATGAAGAAAATGAAGAACATGGTCCAAATTTCCTCCAACCACCGCCCAGTTCTATTGAAGGGGAAGAAAAATACAAAGTGGAAGAGATCCTAGCCCATCGAGGAACATTTGGATGAAGACGATATTTGGTTAAATGGAAAGGATATTCGTCGGCTGAAAACACTTGGGAACCCACCAGTAATCTAACCAATGCCAGACAAATACTGTGGGAATACCAAAAAAGACACCCTAGAGCCTTTCTGCAGTAGGAATCTGGTCCCACCTGAATTCACGACCCTGATTCCGCAGTCCTGGATTGTTACGACATCCTGGTCCATGCACCGCCCACTCTTTCCATAAAAAGAGACCTCCCACATCCAAGCCCATCAGCATTACTGCTTCTACCTATCTCATCACCACCGTATCTCAATATGCAATTCTCCCTTGAAACCCACAAGTTCATCACATTAGCCATCACCCTAATACTCCTGTACCTAGCCTACCTAGCCCACGACCTAGCCAACCGCTCCCACTTCTGGGTGGTAGAAGTGCATGTCCATGACACCACTTGGCTCTATTTGACATGGGGTGACGGATCTATTGAAGCAGGACAGGAATGCTAGTGGGTGGGGAGCTCCTCACTGGGGCCCTGGCTCTCAGGAAGACGCTAACACACCACCACAGTAGACACCACAGGGTGGTGAACCCACAGGAATGGGATTGGAGGGCGGTGACAGGACCAGAGGTAGACCACCTTGTGGACTCACTGATGCTGAATAGAAGATGGGCAGACCCAGAATGAATATAAAATTGTATTTGGCTCGGACGATAAAAAGGAGAAGGAAAAGAAAGAAACTTGACCCATCATGACCATGGAACTCCCCACCACCTTACCTGACCCACTTGAGCACTATCGCACAGACGGAATGGCGGACAGAGCACTAGGAGAAATATATTGTCTCCACCACCTGCCCAAGCTGCAGCTGTTGGAAATCCTAGATAAGATTTTTCAGGATGTCCACCTCATACTCTTCATCAACCACAATCCCATCTTTGAAGAAAGTGAATTCCTTCCCCTTACCCTAAACCTCTACCACCGATATCACGCTTTCGACCAGCACACAGAGCATTTGCCTACAGACTCTATGGTTGCAGCCCCCTATGCCTTGTCCCAAATGGCGCTCAGCAGAATGAGGGACTACATTTTGGAGCTCTCTGTTCACCATGGGATCCTCCAAATCCTACACCAACTCCCTGCACTGGCCATGCATGATCTAGTCTGGCCCATCCTTCAAACTCTGGGACCCATACAGATTTGAAACTTTCTCTGTGTCGGATTTCTGTCCGACCCATTGGCTCTTCAGCCAATACCCCATGCATATTTTAACCCACCCACACATCCTAGTACCCCAACCGGAGTGGCTGCCTCCACCAGCCGTGATGCTACAATGGCAACACCTTCAAGCATGGTGCAAGGTGAAGACACCTCTTCAGTGGGAAGACCTGACACCCCCTATCCAGAGGAAAATGAAAGGCCTATCCCTACTCCACCTCCCCAAGCTAGATCTAGGACCAGGAGAGCTGCTGCTCATCAACGATTTGACCAGCAAATCCTACAACCGCTCGTCAACTCGCTTCTGGAATTTGTCGCTAGAACGAATCCTAGACCGTCTCACTCCATCATGTGTTACACCTGTGGAGATTCCGGGCACTATCGCCCAGATTGTCCGGAATACACCTGCCCATTGTGTAGGGTATTGGCACCCAGTCACTCCCAATACAACTGTCCCAGATGTCATTGCAGAATCTGTCATAGTGTGGCGCACTCTATGGAGAATTGCCTGGCACACAGGGATACCAACTCCCCCAGCTCCCCTGGAGGTTCGACCTAATCGTGTCTGGAAGACACCTAGATGGGTGTGGACTTTGGAAGCAGGGCTTCCTGTCTATTTCGGAGGTAATGTTACAAGAAACGCAACCGCCCACTCCCCTCTTATTCGACGTGCATATTTAATGTCTTTTTCCTCTCCCTCTGATAATTGGTCAGACCTGTTGACCAGCAAAGATATTCATTTCCCTTTAGTCTCTTATTCCATTACCATGCCTTCCATCTTTGATTCTTCCCTTGATGCGCCAGTGCCACTAATGGACATATTCTCCTCAGGTGATTCTCTCACATCACCTTGTGTTCCCCTTCTCCCCTATATCGATTCTCATGAAGTAGCTCCGGATGACTCCTTCACAGCTGATTCTTAGTCACTCGTCTATACCAGATCATATATAAAGACCCATGCCATGTACTATTATTCCTCAGCTAGTTCTATGCAATCTACATGTAGTTTTCTGGCCTCCTCGAGACTGCTCATCGCAGTTAGAGAGATCCTCTTGTGTCCTCACACTACACCTCAGAGTGTGCACTCAACTAGTTGCTTTCATTGGTTCTTGACTTGTCGACAAACCTCTGGCCTTGCTGGATAACTCCATGCAAGCATAACAAAAGAACTAGCTGAATTCTTGTCCCTGCTTTTCAGCAGAAGGACTCTAGTCAACCACCACGAAGTCATCTTCAGGAAGAAGATTGAACCTGCTAGGCCTCACCTTTGTTCTAGCCACTACTACCATTCTAGGATTGATAGAAACTGTTGTCACCACCATCACCCTGTATGCAGTCCTATCCTGTTGACCTAGACCAACCTAGTAATTGACATGTGGGAACCCAGAGGAACTAACCCAGAGACATCTACAGATGAAGAAGAGTTGTCATTGCAATGACGAGCTTGAAGTTTACCAGCAGAAAGAGAGGGCACCCAGCAAGTCCCTCTACCACCAATCATGTTCAGAATATCTACCAGACCACCTCACCTCTCAGGAAGAGAGCCATCGACATCTAACAGCCACAGAAGGATGCATGGACCGATCCATGAACCTGCCACTCCACCATCTAGTCCACAATCAATACCTGATGCATGGGAAAGACCCACCGTCTGACATGAAAGGGGGATTATGTCATCCCTGTGATCACCAGTCAGAAGAATCATTGGATCTTCTATGGAAAGCTGAGAACATGTTGTGAGATCCACTGGATCACTGGAATCAACAGCTACAACATGACCACACTGCCTTGAGATAGCAAGAATAGAGTCTCCTACCCGAACACCTGTTGTCATTCCCTCTCTTTTGGAACCAATTCAAACAGAACAATCTCAACCAGATGAACCAATGGAAGGGAACCCTCACATCCACATCGCCTTTGCTGAGTCACCACCTATTCCTATACCCACCACCCACCTTAACCCTATGTTTCTCATCCCAGCTCCTTTGCCTGCCCCCACTACTTTAATAGCATCATCCTTCTTTCCTCAAGAAGAATCTGAAATTCGTGCTGGAAATCCAGGCCCCTTTAACGGAAAACCAGAAGATGCTAAACAGTGGTTTTGCACTATGAAAGCCTACTTCACAATCAACTACAAAGTTTATGATGAGCTGGCACAGATTGTTATTCTTCTCAATAACCTAAAAACAGGACTTGCAGCCACCTTTGCTGAAGGATGGTACCAAAAGATTGGCAACATGGCAAAATCCTCAGGACAGATTCAACTTGCTTTTGACAATTTAGAAAATGATTTCTTTGTCACTTTCTCTCTCGGAGACACTCAAGCAGACGCCTGTAGCAAGCTGTACACCTTACAACAAGGCCGGGGAATGTTCACCACTTTCTGTGCCCAATTCGAGCTTCTAGTCGCCAATGCCAGTATGAGTCAACAAGATGTCTTGCT